>JANHFL010002122.1:37778-61424 GCA_032468155.1 Oxyrhabdium leporinum
GTCGCTGCCCTGGGGCGGGGCGGGGGCTTGGTATGGGTGGGGGAAAATTAGGGCAAAAAAAGGGCCTAGCCGTTTCTTGGGGGGGGGAAATTAGACCCATTCTTTTCTGAGAAACATGGTAGGATTTTTTGAATGAGTGCCACTGTCATGCCCGAGATGAACTGTATAGTTCACCACAGTCAAGAGTTTATTTTCTGGTCACTTGAGCCAATTGGAAGATGGAGAAGGAACGGATAAGTTACATGTATGCTGGATAATAAAAAAATACACCTAGATAGTTCATGCTCACAGACTATTTAGTATTCTTCTAAGAGGTGCCCTTGAGTCACATAGTCTCTTCAGACATCATCACAAGATGGATCAAAGCTTCCATTTTTACTAGTCTATGGGGCGTTGTTCACATTATTATAGCCATCTCATTCACGTTCAATATATATATTCCATTGTGGGATGTATGCTAAGTGGGCACATGGTCATCCATCACATCTTTCTCAGTATTATGTCCCTTAGCTGAAGCATTTTGTATCAGGAAGTACAACACAAAGGTGTATTAAATATGACTAAAATAATATATTATTGATTATGTACTATCAAAACATTTTTCAACTCCTAGTGACCACATTAGGCCATGATGGTCTGTGTCTATAATCTATTCTTTCAGCTTTCCCAATGGTCATGGACTCAGTTACAATACTCATTGCATTGTAATTGAATCCATCCACCTTGCAACTGGACGTCCTTTTCTTTTTTGTTTCACCTTTCCCAGCATTACAGCCTTCTCCTGAGAGCTGGGTCTTCACATAATGTGTCCTAAATAGGGCAATTTCAGCCTTGTCATTTGTACCTTGAATGAGAATTCTGGGTTGATTTGTTCAGTGATCCATCAGTTTGCTTTATTGATTGTTCCCAATGTGCTCAAGACTCTTCTCCAAAACCAAAGTTCAAAGACATCAGTGCTGTTCCTATTCTGCTTCTTTCAAGTCCAACTTTCACTTCCATAGAGTCATAGGGAATACAATGACTTGCATGTATTTTTTCCAAGGTCTTCATAGCTGCTGTACTAAGTGCTAGTCTGTGGCATATTTCTTGACTTCTTGTTTCTTTACTGTAAATGGTTGATCCTAAATTGCAAAAGCTACCACCATTCAGTATCTTCATTGTCAATTCTAAGCCTGGTTGTTCTAGTTGTTGTCATTAGTTTGCTTTTTTATATTTAATTTTAGTCTATTTTTTTCACTGTGCTCTTTGACTTTTATACTGAAGTTTGCACATCCTTTGCATTTTTTGGCTATCGGTAATATCAGCTTAGCACAGGTTATTGATGCCTCTTCCTTCAGTTTTAAAATATTTTTCTTCCAGTCTAATATACTTCAGTATATATTCAACATAAATGTTGAATAAATAAAGGGAGAGTATGCAGTCTTGTCACCCTTCTTTGCAAAACTAGAGCCAGTGATATTCTGTCCATGCTGTAGTGTCCTGAGCTCTATATAAATTTCTCAAGAGAACAATGAGATGTTCAGAGATAGCAATTTTTCTGAGCACTTTCCAGAACTTAATGTGATCGATGCAATTAAAGGTATTTCTATAATCCATGAAGCATCTACTGACTTTCTTATTATATTATCTGCAATAATATGCTCTTAATTAACTATCAGACCTATGAGAAGGAAGATAATGACAGTGGTTCTGCTTACAGATCAAGTGGTAGAAAAATAACCACTTTTGGGTGTCCTCTCTTTTATAGATGTAGAGTCAAAAGTTGTCAAAAATCCAATTTAATTAAGTTTATTTTGACTTTCAGCAGTTTAAAAGTATTGCAAGTGCATGTATTTATTTGATTTTTGAATGTGTATTATCCATTACTTCTAAATATAAACAAATTATTTTTGTCTCAAATTTACATAACCAGTGGATAGCTGTTTACTTAGAAATTTATTCTAAATTTAACAGAAAGCTATTCTTTATAATGCACAAGTTCTCTTTTAAAACATGAAATCTTACTTATGAAATATGTTAGATCGAGATGTACCACAGATTGAACTTTTTCTTAATGTTTGTGCTGATCAACAGTAATCACTTCTAGTTTGATATTCCAAAATACTGTTTCCGCTACAGATTTGAGGGAGACTGCCAAATAAAATAACATACAGGTAGTCTTTGTATTACTATAGTACTACATTTGGAACTGAGATTGCCATTGTTAACCAATAAATTTGTAAAGAGCAATCACAACAATATCACTTAGCAATGACAATTCCAGCAATCCCAGTTGCTGTTGTAACCCAAGATTTGCAGGTTGTTAAAAGTACCAGAGAAAACAGGGAAAATACCATCAAGGAACATGGAAATGCCACAGGGGGTTGGGTAAGGCCTTGGGAGGGCTAGCTGTGTGTGAGTTAGGGAAATACTTGGACAGGCTGCATGCAAACACTGGAAAGCTGGGGCGGGGGGTGGGGGGGTGGATGACAGACAACCGCAGCAAGCCTTGGGGCATTTATCAGAGTGACTTGTGTCTTTGCCTGCCTGCTTTCCCATTTACTGCTTTTGGAAAGTTGGCAGGTAAGGTCACAAATGGCAACCAGTCACTACCATTTCATTAACAAGTATCAATTAGTAAACATTTAAAGTTTTTGGGTATAAGAGAGATTCTAACAGATTCTCTTAAGTTTCCAACATATAGATGATAAAATCTTAAGCTAGTGCCTTTCTCCCTGTTTCCCCCCAAAGCTGCTTCTGTGACTGTATGAACTCTATCGAAGAGAAATCAGCCAAGGGATTGGTAGATCTCGTGGGTCATAGGTTGGAAACCATTGAAATAAAATACCTGTCTCCAAGTCTTGTTAAACTGGCTATAGCTAGTATGGACTTGTGTCAAAATATGATATAATATCCAGCTGGATGCAATCAGAATGGCATGATGGTTAGAGTGATAAAAAAACCTCACAGTAGGATGTGCTTATATTATTTTATTTTTTGTGCCTTCCAGTCAAAGTTGAGTCTTGGCAACTGCTTAAACTAATCCCTTCAGTTTACCTGTCAAGATTTTTGGAAGTTGTCTCCTTCCTGTGATTGAGAGAGAATAAGTCACTGATGTCACCCAGCTGACTTTGTACCTAAGGCAGGACTAGAACTCATGGTCTCCTACTTCCTATCCTTGGTGCCTAAACTGACTCACGTGTATTATGGTATTGTTCTGGAAAAATGTCTAATATTTCATGAATTTTGTTTTTATTGTTTTGTTGTCTATCAACCTAATACATGGTTGTATGCAGTTGCTAAGTTAAGAACTGCAACACAAAACTCAGAATTGCAAAATTTGAAAAAAAATGTTTGGAAATACTAAATTATATCACATTACTTAAAAATGCTGATCAACTATTGTGCTAATTCCACCATCTATACTGAGAACTAGGAAAAAAGAACTGTGGCCTAATTAGTTTCAGGCTTCTCATAAACTTTTAGATGAAACATTAGAACGAAAAGAAAATATAAGTCAGTACATATGTTGTTAATCACACTGAAAATGTTTGATTCCCAAAAATCTTTTCATTGAGAAAATAAAGTCAATGGTACAGTTTAGCGTATTTCTAGACTATTAAATCTCAATGATATTTTTTAAAATTTATTTTAATAAAATGCTTTAGGAGTAAAAATCAAAATATAGTTTTCTATTTAAGATACATTGATAATTTAGTTTATTCAACATGAAATGGAGCTTAGTTATATAGCATGAGGTTATATATTCTGCAATATTTACATTTTTGGTAAACTCATTCAATGAATCCCAAGCTCTGTAAGCTAAATAAATTTTGTTTGCAAATAATATTAAAGATTCTTAACTGCCAGCAAGAAAGTCCTCACATTTAAAGAGCACCTGTCATTTCAGATCCATCATGGCAGCGCCTGTTAGCGGGCATCCACTCAACTGCTGCCTGCCACTTCCCTCACCTTGTTGTGTCACTGCCGCATCACCAGCCGTCCCATTAAAGTGAATGAGACTGTTGCTGAGTCAACAGAGGGTCAGAGGAGGAACTGCTGCGGGACAGAGATGACAGTTGCTGTTGAAAAATTATGATTTAAATCGAGTTGATTTAAATCAAGCTTTTTTACTAGCGATTTAAATCGTGATTTAAATCATCTTGATTTAAATCAAATCCACCCTGCTCCTGGATGCAGTATTCCAAGTGTGATCTTACCAAAGTATTATAAAGCAGTACTAACACTTCCTATGATCTTGATTCTATCCCTCTGATGATGTAACTTAGGAGTGTGCTGGCTTTTTTTGGCAGCTGAAGCACACTGCTGGCTCATATTTAAGTGGTTGTTGCCTAGGACTTCTAGCTCCCTCTTACAGTTATTACCACTGGGCCAGATATTACCTATTCTGTACTTGTACATTTGGCTTTTCTTACCTAAGTGTAAAACCTTATTTTTCGTACCACTGAATTACATTTTGTTGGATAGCGTTCAAGTCTGTCAAAATCGTTCTTGAGCTTGAGTCTGTCTTGTAAAGCATTGACTATTTCCGCCAACTAGTTGTCTGCAAATTTGATGAGATCCTCCTTTATTCCTTCATCTAAATTGTTTATGAAGATGTTGAAAAGTATTGGGGCTAAGATTGAACCTTGAGGTATCCCATTACATGCTAGCTTCCATGTAGACATACTTCCATTAAGGACTACATATTGTTGTTTTTTATTTTAGTGTTATCATGTTAATAATTTTCCTTAAGAACAAAGAAGAGTTGATGATGAACTAGGCGAAATAAGTTACGTAATATAGAGGCGGTTTCATGTGTAAATAGTATGTTTATTTAAGAACTGTTACAAATTTATAAATAAATATTTCATTAAATAACTTTTCAAATTTCTAGCTTTCTTCAGTTTATTTTATTCTGTTGAGTACAGTAACTACTTCTTGTTAAAATGTTATTTTAATTTTGTTTTGCTTACTTGCAGTCCAGTTACAACCCAGGGATCACAACAAACACAACAGCTGCAGAAACATTATGGCATTACCTCACCAATCAGTTTAGCTTCCCCTAAGGAGAATGACTGTATACTTACCCAGAAGCTAATTGAAACCCTAAAACCCTTTGGTGTCTTTGAAGAGGAGGAAGAATTGCAACGCAGGTGAATACAACTCTTTTTAGTTTTCTTGTGTGAAATTTTCTCAGGAAAAATGAAAATTCATAACCGAAGCAACATAGAACAAAAATATTCCTACAATTGTCTCAGGCTCCAGTTGTTGAAAATTTAAATTTCTGAACATCTCAGTACTGTTTTTATATTTTAAAAGTTTAGTTTTGTCAAATTTTCATTCATAGTTTGATTCTTATTCTTGCAGTATAATTGTTCCTATCACATAGGCATTTTCTGGTCATGTTCATCACATATAGGAGTGAAATGGGAATTATATCTATTGCACAGTTTTTCAGCACAAAATTAACATGATATATGTTAAATTGTTAGCAAAATGGGAGTATTTTGTGTATTACCTTTCTATTTAGTATTTAAAATCATTTTTTACCCGTAGAAGTCCTAAAATAGCTAACAACCTAGCAGAAAAAAAATCAAATACAGAATAATTTTGATGATGATGATGATAGTAACAGCAAATTATGTAGCTGTAATAATTATATATTTCATCAACAGAATTCTAATTTTGGGAAAACTAAATAACTTAGTAAAGGAGTGGATACGAGAAATCAGTGAAATTAAGGTATGAATATTTTTATTCATTTAAAAATGACAAAGCTTAAAAAGTTAATCACATGTATTATGATATAAACTTGTAGATGATAACTCCATCAGATGGATAAAATATATCTTGAGATTACATATTCATAGTTTTCGTATGAATAAAGCAGGAATAGTTAAAAGTTTCAAGGGGGAAAAAGTAGACTTTCAAACATCTGCAGATTTATTTAAAAACTTGTTTGTTTAGTCTATACAAGTCTTATCATCTCCAGTACACCGAGATTATGGATTCCCTAAAATGAAAGTAACGAAGGGTGATTGAACGTTGTAATAATTTTATTTGCAATTCTCACTTTGTTACATTTCTCTTTTTTGTTGTGATCTTACAGTGCACTATACAAGTGGATTTTCAGTATATAAGGAAACAAGTTTTTATAACTTCTAATTAGATACATTAAATGAAGTTAAATGTTCATGTTGAATTATACTTAGTATTTCAGTATAGTTCTGTTGAGATAGAGAAAGCCATTATAATTGGTAGGATTTTATTATATATAGATGAATTTGTTCTATATGTCTGAGCAATAAGCTACTAATTGGAACTCAGGATACATGATAGCTAGCATGCTGTCTACAGGATAGCTAGCTTCTGTTCTCTATCTTTCAATATTGTATTGGCTGCATGGTTTACGAAATTGTAAAAAACCCCTCAAATTGTATTTTTTTATTTCTTCAGAATCTTCCACAATCTGTAATAGAAAATGTTGGAGGGAAAATTTTTACATTTGGCTCATATCGATTAGGCGTGCACACAAAAGGTAATTTATCATGGGTGGGTGGGTGAATGAGTAGATGGACAGACAGATATGTGTTCAGTTACAAAAAAAAAATACAACATCTGGGAAATGTACACAACTTTCACAATAATTTTGCTGGAAGTAAAATTAGCAGAAACTTTCCCACTTGTGGCAGGAAAGGCCCTTTGCTGCCTTGGGGAATGTCATCTGGTTACCTCTTCTAAATTGATTTTGGTTATTGGAGAAGATCAGCCAGAAATTTTTTCATTGCGCCACTGTGTGATGTTAGCCCTATAATGTTAACAATTCCTATTTCAATTAAATCAACTGAAACTTTTCTGTCAACTCAAATCTCTGATTATGTCTTACAATGAAGCATACAGTAGTTTTTAGTCTTTGGTATTTTTGCCATCAGAACAATGAAGAATGTTGCATCTATTAAAGATAATGCATTCTTCAAAAATCAGCATGGGTATCCTTCCATGTTTTGTTGATAGTTATCTACTTCATAGTCTCTATTTGTGTATTACCAAAACTCAGCTGTTCGGAGTCTGAAAATTAGCAGCATGGTTTTGGGGAATTTTTCATGTGATTTCTCAAGAATTTCTCATAATCAAAGAGATCTCCTATTCCCATCTTTAAAATCTACAAGAAGATCCCCAAAAGTTGAGCCCTTCTTCTTCCTTTGATGTCAGTGCAGCAGTCCATGATCAACCCAGAGCTTCAGGAAGCTCTGAAGCAGCTTTTTAACACTTCCAGTTCTGACTACCCCTATTATAAACTATTAGTTCTGCCCAGTTAATTCTATTTAAGTGAATTGAACCTAGCATTAAATTATGTAAAATTTATGAACTTCATTAATTTAAAAACATACTCTGTTTAAAATACTATGTATTTGAAGAATGAAAAATATATCTCTTATTTTAGTTAAATACTACCAATCAATGGGAATGTAGCTTTCTATTGGGCCATGTGGTATGCATATTATGAAACATTTGCTTGAACGTTGAATTAAAAATAACAGTTCTTCACTAGAAGAAATGAGGTGCAAAATTATAAGAGAATCTTAAATTTCATGTTTTGAATTGGTTATTCTATCTTAAATTTGGGGGAATTAGAAATGTAACTGGCAATTAGATTATTCGGGATGATTGTAAATGGCAGATTTGAAAGTGCATTCGAATTTAACAAGAAAAACATGGTGAATATTGTCCAATGTACTTGAATATATTACACTAGAGAATATTACTATTGAAGGTAGACGTTATAGCCTTGAAATTTTGGTAGTTTATGTGATATTTAACACTTTATGGTTGCTTGTTTTAGGTGCAGACATTGATGCGTTATGTGTGGCGCCAAGGCATGTTGACAGGAGTGATTTTTTCACCTCATTTTATGAAAAACTGAAATTACAGGAAGAGGTCAAAGACTTACGGGTACGCAGGTTCTTTTAATTTATAAACTTTATATAAATCCAAATTAAACAATCCAAAAAGTTGATTCTGTTGTGCATGATGAAGTAATGCTAGTTTTGCAATATCCTCCACTAGTGCAGTTATGTTTCTACTGCAATTGCTTATTGTTTGTTGATATTTATTATAGACTTAGAAACAGTAGAATGCTAAATCAATCTTATCCATCTTTTTAGTCCTTGATTAGGACCACAGTTGGAACCAAAATTCCCATCACTAAGTGATGTCATAAAGTGTGACATCATGTGATTACATCACTTAGCAGTGGCAATTCTGATGCTCCCTGTTGCTTTTGTAAAGCTAATTCCACCAATTGTTAGCTAAGGACACACCCCAATGCAAGCCATTCTGGCCTTAGTCCCTCTCAGTCCTGAGCCTTGATAAAATAAGGGACTGCCTCCAACTCACTCACTCCCCCACCCTGTATGTTTCCTATATTTCTGCCCTCTTGGCTGCTCTGAACCCTGCCTTGTGGTGTGGCAAGTGGTCACAGAACTTCATGGCTCTGGGGTTGCTTGCCACACTTTGGTTCAACGGCTTCTTGGTGCACTAAGGCTTTGGGAATGCAAGAAGTTTCTGAGCCATAGCATAGTGCAAAAACATAGTTGTCCCTGAAAGCTCACCTGTCACAATCCAGCCCAGCAGCATGGTGAAAGGCGCTACCCCAAGAACCAAGCGGCACAAAGTCTCTGTGTCCTGGGAAGCCCCAGCTGCTGCAGCTGAGATTTTTGCTAGCTTGTGCTTCGAGAACCTCGCTGCCCTGCACTCCATCTCCCCAGCTGCCCTTTTCCATCTTGCACTTGCTGCTGACAATGCATGCCCGCCCTGGCTCTTCACAAGGAAACCATGTGAGCCCATCAGGTCTCATGAGGAAACTGCCATGTGTGATCTTGGGAAGAAAACCTTGTGTGGTCAGCAGCTACCTCCTGAAGGACCAGGGTAGGCATAATTGGTCAGCAGCCAGAGCAGGAAGATGGTAAAAGTCATCTAGGGCATCAGGAGTCACAGTGCAGGGGACCAAAAGAGCATAGATGGGAAAGAGATAGACAGAAGGAGGAGAGTTGAAGCACCACTGTGGTCCTAAGGGCAGACAGGTATCCAAATTTTGAACATGTGGAAGTACTGCAACAGTCATAACTTTGGAGACAGGTTGTAAGTCCCTTGAGCAATGCCATAACTTGAAACGGTCCCTGAACAAAAGGTTGTAAGTCTACGACAATCTGTAGCTTTGTTTCTGCATAGAATGAATAGTCCTCATTACAAAATGCTTATTTTTCAGGCTGTTGAAGAAGCATTTGTTCCTGTTATTAAATTGTGTTTTGATGGAATAGAGGTAAGATGAAATATTTTTTTTCCTTATATGTTACACATCTGCTTTTAAGAAAAGAATAAAGTCACACTTGGCTATTCTCAAAGGAGTCCACAATTCTTCCCAGTTTAGAGGAATTCGTTGTATTAGAAGACAAGACCTAGGTCTCAAGAAACCAGAACATTCCACTGTTATGGATCTCACAACAGGCCCATTGATGGGAGAGATGTTACTAGTAGCTAATTATCCCAATTCCTTTTTTGTTTTTTTGTTTTTTCTAAGATCTTTAACAAAGCCTTCAAGACAGAATGAGGGTCCGTAGCCTTCAGTGGTACATATTGTCATAAGAAGCTTTGTTTTTTTGTAAGACTCCTATGGATAGAGCTTCTGTAGGGCAGAGTACATTGTGGCTTCAGTTATAAGAATCTATTTGTCCAGCCAGCCAGCCAATTTATATGGCTGGTCATCGGTCCAAGAAATTCTGGACAGTAAAGAAACAAAAGCAGAGAGTCATATTAAAACAATGTCAATTAAAACTGCATCAAGATAATTAAAAACAAGGTATTGGCTATATACACTCATACCAAAACTCCCAAACTAACATCTCAGTTCCAAATGTCCAGATTTTTATGGCCTTGCAAAGGGCCAATAGAGTAGTCTCTGTCTGTATGAGCTGTTCCATAGGGCATGTGATAAAGAAGGCACACTTCCTTCGACTTGCTAGATGACATTGTTTTTTCACTAATACCTGGAACATGCCAATTCTGCCAGATCTGAAGGGATTAGCAGAAGCTACTGCAGAGAGTCAGTCTTTTAAATAACCTGGTCCCATACTGTATAGTGCTCTAAAAGCAACAAGCAGTACCAAATCTCCCAAAATGTTCAGATAGTCAGAAATACACACCTTAATATGAGATAAACTCATTTGATAGGAAATCTGTTTCTTTACTGAATAAACAGATTTTCTGAAGTAGTAAGGGATGAAATTTCATTCACTATTCATGCATAATTTTACTTGCAATCGACATGTAAAATAAACTGCAAAGCTTCTTGAACTTTACCTTGCAATTATGATATCTGAATGCATCATTCAGAGGACATGAGAGAAGAAAACAGCAGTGTCACAAGACTGATTTGATACAGAAGAGGTAGTGAGTAAAGGACAGTGAAAGATAGAATAGAAAAATGCCACCAGCTGCTTCTCAGAGGCCCAATCTGAGTATGCTTGGTCAACAGTGGGAGCAGTTGTTGGGGGCTGCAGAATGCTGGAACCCTAAAGGGCATATTAGGCAGGTGAGAGAGTTGCAGTGTCCCTGCAGCCATAAATGTTGTAACTAGTTTGTTGTAACTCTCTTTTAGTGCTACTATAACTTCAAACAGTCACTAAATAAATGGTTGTAAATTGAGGACTGTTGTAAGACTGATTGCCAAGACCACAGACTAATCACATGATCACGAGGGCACTGCAATGGCCATAACTTGCAGTGAATTTTGAGGGTCATTGAATGAATGGTACTTCAGCGAGGATTACATGTATCAGGTTTTATTAGGAAATAATGAAAATATCTTCTGTTTAGATTTCTACCTCATTCAAGCTGCAAAATGTATTATGAAAATTACTGGTTATTCTGGTTGAGAGAACCTTTTAATAAAATTGCATTAGAATGCCCCTAAAAACTGCAGCTTTGTAATATTTTGTCAACAAATGAGATAATATGATTGAGAGCTTATTCTATCTTATTTATTTTTGTTTAGATTGATATCTTGTTTGCCAGGTTAGCACTGCAAACTATTCCTGAAGACCTAGACCTTCGAGATGATAGTCTACTTAAAAATTTAGACATTAGATGCATACGAAGTCTTAATGGTGAGTTTATTTTAACCAGATTTGCGTAATCAAAGCAAAAGTTGAACCTTAGTTTTTAAGAAAGTGAGTGACTTCATAATGATTTCTGCTCTTAATTGTATAAATGTTTTTCACAATTCATTCTTTACCCCGATTGGACATTAACTTCTCATTCTCCTAAAGATTGGAGTTACCTTAAATATAAAACAGTTGTGTAACCTGTTGCAAAAAAGCCAGGTGGCCGAGGATTTATGAAGTCGGGACCATTTTTTCTTGTCCCTATCAAACTAAGTAATTTGTGGCAAGTTGAAAAAAAAATTTTTTTTAGATGACATGACTTGGGGTATGAAAGTGTTAAACAATCCTTTGAAGAGTAGCAGCTCTCTGCTGGAATGTTGGCTTATTATTTAGCTTGCACAATAATACACATAAGAAGTAGTACATTTTGGAGAAATAATTTCTGGGAAATAGGTTTCTTGCCCCAACTACTGCACCTCTGTGTATTATGACTAGTACTTTTATTTAGGCTTTATCATAATTTTTGCCTATCCGAAAACAAAATTACTTGTGCTTGTGTTTTTAATAGTTTCCATCTGAATTTAAGAATTTCAAACTTGAGATTGAGTATCAGTTTGTGTGTTATTTTGCCGATATGTGCATTAGATTACAAATATAAAACTTCACAGCTAGATATTAGAGTTGAGTATAATCTTTTGACTAAATTTCCAAGTATGTGAAAGACAAATAAGATTATGATGGGGTTTTCTTTTGCTTCTGTGTTTCAGGTTGCAGAGTAACTGATGAAATTCTCCATCTAGTACCAAACATTGACAATTTCAGGTTAACACTGAGAGCTATCAAACTATGGGCCAAACGTAAGTGGAGACTTATGAAACTAGATTTTAAAAAAGGATACTGTGCTTTGAATGAAAGTAACTAAACTTATCTGTCTCTTTTCCTTTCTAAACAACAGGGCACAACATCTATTCCAATATACTAGGTTTCCTTGGTGGAGTTTCCTGGGCTATGCTAGTAGCAAGAACTTGCCAGCTTTATCCAAATGCAATAGCATCAACTCTTGTACATAAATTTTTCTTGGTATTTTCTAAATGGTATGTCTCTTTAGATTACACTAAAATAAAAATTATTATAGACCCTGAATTTTAGTGTTATTTCTATGGCATTTATTCAGATGGTGTCAGGTTAAGAGTTTCACTTAAAGGAGCATTTATTCTCCCAAGAGATTGCAAGACACTGTAGCAGAGATTTATAGTTGCTAAACTTTATTTTATAGCTGCCAGCATAGAGCTTCTATTTACATTATATAAGGCATTTAAACTAAACCGAACATGGCCTTTGACAGCCTAGGAGCTCCTGGCTTATACTGTCATCCATTTTAATTTTAACTGATTGGGGGTACACAAACATATGTAGCCTAAATGGTTTGATGCAGTGGTATTAAAACCCTTAAAGAAGGATAGTTAGTCCACAATGACCATGCATGATGTAATTTCCATGCTACATATTTCATGGAATAATTGAGATGCTTAATGGTTGTCTGAACGCTTTGTAAGCCTTCCCCTCAAAGATTTTTTGCAGGTGGGTGAGACTGAAATAATTCCAGGTACCACTAGGGAACAATTACATACAGAATGCTATATGATAAAAAAACATAATTGCTGTCTTCATGGTCATTCTTAAGGTTAGGTTTAATTTTTATAATATTGTTTGAACTGGAATGACCAATAATACCTGTATAGGTCAGAATTAAACATAAAACATTGTGGTACTTTACACATATGCACCAGTGCCTTATGCTGGAAACTTTATAAATATTGAGTAAGATGGATGGAATGGTGTGCATAAAATATGTGGTTTTTCAAATTTGGGTTGAAATTTGTTTCTCAGAAGAAACACCTTTTGACTGGATAGAATAATAGAATTATTAAGGTTAGCTAACTCATTAAAACATAATATATTGGATAATTTACATATTAAATTCATTTTGAAATGATCAAGGCACTCTTCTATGAGGATACAACTAACAGACAAATGCTGTGTTCGTTTGCCAAGTACTGTAAAATGTTTGTACCATTCATACTCTTTGCTGATGGCAATTCTTATCCGTTCAGGCATGAGATATGGATTATAAATGTTAAAATAATCTCCATAAACAGATAGTATAACTATATACCCCCACATGAGCCCTTTAAATATGAAGATTAATGGGGGAGGGGGAGTGATTTATTTAAAATAGCATTTGCTGACTCTGTGGCCTGATAATTTTTTTAGTTAAGGAAAGAACATTCCTTAATAAATAAAGTAGAGAGATTTATTTTGAAAAAAGCTTCAGCTAATACTGCATCTGTATAAAATAAAAGCTCACATTCAGACATGCTTGTTTGCTTTTTAATAAGTGCTTTTCTTACTCAGTGCTACAATCTCTCTAAACAGGGAATGGCCAAATCCAGTGCTATTGAAACAGCCAGAAGAATGCAATCTTAATTTGCCTGTATGGGACCCAAGGGTTAGTGTATTATTTTTTCCCCATATAAGTTCAAACTGTAAAGTAAAGCAAAGTGATGAAACCCCTGAGAACCTATTCATTACAAATTCAAATATTAAGTAGTTTTTCACAACTTCCTGCTCTTTGTAACATATAGATTATGGTTACCTTTTGTCCTAGATTACACTTCAAGTCTGCTATAAAGTCTGCCCTCAGTTGGTAAAAATTCACCAGTGATGAGCCTTAAAATGTAACTGTGCTTCAGGTTCAAAGTTATATCCGTTCATTCACCGTACAATGTGAAAATTAAGTGTTGATGACCCATAGTTTTATTAGAAAAAATGGTTCTATGAGGGCCCAGTATTGTACACGTATGTCACACATGCCTGCTAATGGGCAGTTGCTTACAGTACCTTTTTTTCCTGTGGATGGTTGTGAGCATGGTTTTCTACTCAATTATTCCATTAGAAAACACTTTCATGGGATTCCCAGTGATTTATTTATTTTTTACTCAGTTCTAACCAGCTCTACATCCCCTTAGTTGAGCAGTGCTGTAGGCTGATGTACTCCTGGACAATTTATTGGGTTTCTGTATGGCTGACACAAGAGGTTAAAAAGAATAGAATATTTTTTTTCTCCCTATTGTATGTGGCTATCTCATTTGAATTTGGGGCTTGCTGAAATCCCAGCTGGATTTAAGACCTATGTCTACAGAGCACATGGAATCGGAGCTCGTTTGGTTCACCAAAACAAGCAAAATGGGTGTATGTGAAGACTGTACAGTTTTTGTTTACAATAAATAGCTTAATAAAGCCCTCACTAAATGTTATGTTATGCTTACCATTCCTATTGCCTTGTTACCTTTTTGGCACAATAACAATGTGTACTCTTAATAGATAAGTAAAACAAATGTAAGGAAATAATAGGGTTTCAAGTCTAAAAATGAAACTTAAAAATATTGAAATGCATTTACTATTCCTTCATCAAACAAACTGTTCTAAATAAAAGATACGTTAAAAACATATGATCCTGCGGGTGCTTAGTCTTTTTTTGTTTGTGTTTTTTGAAAAATAAAATTGGCCTTTTTCTTAATTTATACTACAATAAAATTTGGACCACATATTACAGAGCAGATCCAAGTAGTAATGTGCCACCAGGTTCATCAATATTGTACTGCCTGGATTAATACTAGGTAATTCAACATCCCTCAGTATTATTGAAGTAGTGCTTCAGTTTTATTATCCTAATAACATAGCAGGGTTTTTTTTCAATTGCTAAAAGCAAAATACATTTTGTTGGCCATTTTTTATGTTTGAAATTGTTTAACCATTTAATATGATTCACAGTTACTAGTTCTTACCAGAATTTGAAGTTTTTTTCAATGGACAGATCCAAATTTTTTTACCTGAATGTGATTGAAGAAAACTGATTGGCTGTTATTATGTATAGGTAAATCCCAGTGATAGGTACCATCTTATGCCTATAATTACACCAGCATATCCCCAGCAGAACTCTACCTACAATGTGTCTGTTTCTACACGTATGGTCATGGTTGAAGAATTTAAGCAAGGTAAGCAATTCTGAAGATCTATTCCTGAAAGTTTTAAATTCTGCCCTACTTCATATATGCTGTAAATGGATAACAGAGCCAAGCATTTAGTGAATAGTAGTAAGTTATGAATTTAAGGATTTCCCAAATACTGAAACATAGGAAGAACATTTCCTAAATGGAAAGTAATTTAGTATGGTATTTTATCCAGTCTTTGCTTTCTAAAATATTCCCGGAGCTCCTACCTACAGCTGGTATGTTTTCAGATATATCGTAGTAGTAATTGTATACCACAACATATATCCTAAAAACTTTCAACTGTGAACTGGAAAAGTTGATAAAATAGCAAATCTTTCAGTTAATTATTTTAGTCATAGTACAATTTGGTTTCTAAATACCTGATCATATACAACTACCCAGCTTAATGAGATGAAAACATAATTGCACCAAATTTGATCCCTAGATTTTCTGATTTTCAAGAGCTTGAGTGACAAAGCAAATAAGTTTTTATTGAAATCTTACACACCAAACTGAGTAGAGTATATGTTTGTTAGTACAAAGTTCTGATGCTTTGTTGAATAATTAATAAAAAAGCCCTCCTAATGAAGATATTAATTGTAGTATTAGTCTTAGCCCTTGTAATTTGCAAATTTATGTTCAATAAGATACAATGTGTAAAAGGCTGAATATGTGTTTTTGTGATTCAGGTCTTGCTATCACAGATGAAATTTTGCTGAGTAAGGCAGAGTGGTCCACACTTTTTGAAGCTCCAAACTTCTTTCAAAAATACAAGTATGTATTTTATGGTATGAACGATGCTTTCTAAATATATTGATCTCTTAACATTCTTATGCTTAGTGCTATGATTTCAACTGGTAAATTGACTAGCATTGCTGTAATGGACAAATGCTGAATTGCACACTGTTGATTAAATTAAATTTCTCCTATGAGAAATGGGAGTTGATTTTATTATTTCAACTGTATGAAATATATATGTGAGTTCTAATAATTAGCAAATCACCTCTATAATCTTTTCTTGGGATTTTGGGGGCTTTGCAAATAAGTTATTAGAAATTGAAGTAGTATAATGGGAAATAGTTGGATTAATTGAATAGTCAGAAGCCCTGATGGCACAGTAATTAGAATGCAGTATTGCAAACTAACTTTACCTACAGTGTGGAGTTTGATCCTGGACCTAGATAATTGGAGGCAATATGCTGACATTGTAAACTTCTCAGAGTGCTATAAAGCACTATGGAGCGGTATATAAATCTAAGTGCTATTGCTATTTTTGTAGAAAAGACATAGCTTATTATATATATATATATATAAAATATGTATTAAAATATTTTAAAATGTGTGTATCTTTATATACCCTCTATTACAATTAAAGATGCCCACTCCCAACAGTAG
The DNA here is from genome assembly GCA_032468155.1 of Oxyrhabdium leporinum. NCBI lineage: Eukaryota > Metazoa > Chordata > Lepidosauria > Squamata > Cyclocoridae > Oxyrhabdium > Oxyrhabdium leporinum. Next base: position 54,373 of record JANHFL010002122.1, read on the forward strand.
TTTACTGTTGTTTTTCTCTGTGCTCAGTACCTATACCTTAAATGCAATCCCTCCCACAATTAAAAGAAGACTGGCCACCATTATAATGTGTCTGAGTTTTTTTATTCTAATTCTTGCATTATAAATTGTAGACTACTAAAGAAAATTGGACTAGTTATTCCTCTGTATAGGAATAGGACAATTATCTTCTCTTCTACATTTAGTAATTTCATTATAAACAGAAAAGTGATGGCAGAAAAAGACTAGTAGTCCATTGAGTGTGCCCTATGAGCTTACTTGTTCTTTTGTTTTTAATTAATTCATTACATTTAATATTTTATATGTTATTAATTTTTATTTTATTTTTTAAATTTTTGTCGGATGATGGACATGCAGTTATACCCAGGCATGTTTAAACTCAGTTACTGATGATTAACCTCCGCTGGAAGTTGCTTCCAAGCTTCCACTACTCTTTCTGTGAAGTAATACTTTCTAATATTATTTTTGAACTTCTGTTAGTTTGAGGTTATGCCCCCATGTTTTTGGATATATATTTTTTGCTTAATACTGAAAATGTTTCCAACTCATAATGTAAGGGATGTTCAACATTTTTCTTATGTAAGCTTTTATCATTTAATCCTTCAATACGTTGCAGTAACATAAAAATCTCATTTCACATATATTTTCTATGTCATTGCCGTAAATTTTTATTGTTAAAATATTGCATAAATTTGCTTAACTTTTGTTATTAAAAGATAAGTGAGTTCTGATTATTTTACTTTGCAAAAACATAATATGGGCATTTGTAAAAACAATACTGTTATGAACATACCATTGGAGATTTAATGAATGCGATATAAATTAGATATAAGATGTAGAAAAATAAAAGGAAAAATATTGCATAAAATTCTACAAAATTCCATATATTGCACAGAATTTTATATATTGGTTTGCTTCTTAACAGCTTTGAGTGCTCTGTTGTCAATTCTGAGACCTTCTTTAGGCACATTCCTCTCCCTGCTTCCTAAATAAAGAATGAATAATAATTTTACTTTGGAGGGAAAAAAATCTTCAATTGACTTACCTGAATAATCAATCATACTATCTTTTCTGAAAAGCTCTCTGTAAAACTGGGTTTGAGTAAAACACATACGTTGTACGTTCCCAAGAATATTTTAATAAAGGTTGATTCCCCAGATCTAAAATGCTTATATAGTTACAATGGTACTATTCTTACTGAAGCGAAGGTACTTTCTGTATATGGAATTTACTATACAATGTGTCTTCTTAACAGTAACTGCAATGGAAACTAGAGGATAGTACGTTAAAAGATCAAATTCCAAATATTGACGGGTGCAAGTTTAATAACTACAGATTGATTAATATTTAATGGCAATAATGATCCAATATTTTGTTTTCTGTATTCTGCCACAAAAACTCAGAACTTAATTATACTTCGTAACAAAATAATTAAAGCAAAATCCATCAGAAAATAGCATCTATCCTTCAGATACAAATTAGCTGAAAAAAGCATAAGTTTAGGATACAATTAATTGTTAAAAAGAGTTTTCATTTCATTAGAAATAGCTTGGATGCTCAGTTTGAAGAATTGTAAAATAAAACTAAACATCTATAAAGTAGGATTATCTTGGACTAACTTTACAAATGAATTTACTCTATACATTTTTCTGGAAAAGAATTTTGAAAAAATCCTAACATTTGTTTGGGAAAATCCATTGTAATATTATTTGCAGTCCATCAAGAGCAAATGATGCTTCTAGTTTTATTTTGCCTAGCAATAATAATAAAGAGCAGAGTTTGGAGATGACAGTTAGGTAGCAGATTATACCATTCTACGTTGTTCATTCCCTACATCACTCACTACAATTTTCTAAGTCTGTTCTGGAAGTCAGAAATGCTGTGATTGCATTTGTTGTTTATTTTTTGTACCTGTAGTGCTCCTAACCAAATTTCTGTGTGCTGTACTCCTTTGACATTTAGCCATACTGGCTAATACTTTCCATAGCCACATGTCTATGAAAAATGACAACACTGCTCCTTCACTCAAGAAACAGATGAGCACCACACCCTAGAGTCAGACACAAATGGACAGGGAAACCTTTACTTGTATGTGTGTGTGTGCACTCACTCACTGTAGATATGCACATCAAGAAATTGTTAACTTACAGTAAGTTAAAACAATCACATTTATCACAGAACTTCCAACAGACAGGCCAAAAGATGCCCAAAAACTAATTCACTTCAGTAGAGGCAGATAATTGCTGTGAACTTTCCTTGGCACAATTACTGTTTTTGTTTTCTGAAGCAGTTCTGCATACTCATCAAAGCACATTATGAGTTCTGGATTGAGGCCATTATATTTAGTAGAGGGGTCTTTTTTTATAGAAGTACAAATGGTTTGCTGAGCTCATAAATGTAAAATATTTCAGAATTACCTTGAATATATTCCATGCTATCAGTATAGATGTGGGAAGATGGTTGTGTTTTAGAAGTCAGTTTCAGAATAATGGACTACTAGAATACTAGCAATCTTTTTCAACTAAAGATAAATTTTAGTTCTAGTCAAGTTTTTTAGTACATAATCTGAATCTCATTTTATTTCAACTTGTAGGACTGTGTTTTGATTTTGTTAATATTGTTTTGACTTGATAACATTAACCACTATAAGGTCTGTGCAGATTTTTAAGATTAAAATAATTACAGCAGATACTGGGTTAACTGGAGACAATGTTAATATATGAAGATTCAATAAATGTTGAAAAATAGGATACAAATCAAATTTTCAAAAGAAAGTTAGTATATATATATATTTTTTATTTTCAAAGGCATTATATTGTACTTCTAGCAAGTGCACCAACAGAAAAACAACGATTAGAATGGTGAGTCAAATTCTCCATAATGCCATCTTTTAGCATTTGAATGTGATCCTTCTGTGATCATGGGCAGATAATTTGGTCTAAGCAGAACACTATGCTATACATAACATGGTAACCCCCATCTGTGACTGTTACTTTTTCTTCCTATTGGGGAATTTCACTCAGAAACAACAAAATTCTTCGTTGTTTGTCTGGGTAAATCATTCTGGGGAATCATTTGATAACTATCTTTACTTCTGTTTTCACTAATCTGAGTTAATAAAACTAAGTGCAACAAGTGGGATTATATTCATTTTAAATCCTCACCTCACTTTATTCATGCTGCCAACAGAGCAAATTTGCTCAGTTAAAACTCAGTTAAATGCAAAGAAGGAAAAAATCCATGTAAAACCAGAGCACAATACTCTTTTTTGTGGAATTTTGATGTTCTCTGAACTTGTTTGCAGACAACTTTCATTACTTGACTAGCTAACATCATTAATGCTAATGAAGCTTGCCCTGCCAGTATTGGTGGGGGTGGCTTACTGCTTGGTAGTTCTTTGATTGGGAGTAGCCTATTGTTTTCTGCTTGATTGGAGTTTGTCTGGTGGTTTATCCCTGCTTATCTGGGTTTTGGCTGCTGAGAAAATGTGTTTTGATCTTTCTATTTCCTTCTTAGCTTTTTTACTGTCTCTTTGAATGGTGTATAAAGGTAGCTTATCTCTATGTCTATTGATGGCTGATTTGTTTGAATGCCAGGCTTCACACAACTTATTCTTATCAACTTATCTTTTCTCTATTTGATAGGGCTCTAAATCAATTTTAGAAAACTAGCATTACCAGATAATGCCTCATTCAGAGTTTGATAGCTTCTTAAGCAAATAATCAATATGTTTGACTACCAACCTGACATACATGTCACAATCATATTGAGGCAAATTCACAGAAAACAATCATTGTTCCATAAGTATGCATAACTTTTCTTCTTTGATTATTGTATTCATTTACTTCCTAAAACTGAATGCTACTCAGTTCTAAAAAGGCTATGGCCACCTTACAATGATAGAAAAATAAAATGAAAAGATTCAAAATAAAATTTGGTCCAGATGCTAAGGCATCAGGCTAGAAATCAAGAGACTGAGTTCAAGTTCTATCTTGACCATGAAAGCCAGCTAGCTGACCTTAGGCCAGTCACTCTCAGCCCAACTCACCTCACTGGGTTGCTATTGCGGGGAAAGTAGGATGAAAGTATGTTGGATATGTTCATCACCTTGAGTTATTTGTAAAAATAATAAAGGTGGGATATAAATAAATAAAATTTAAAATTCCAAACAGCCAACTTCCTACCTATGCTATTAGCACACTGAGAACCACAGCCCTAGCCATAAAGATTACCATATTATTAGTCTCCAAAAATCTCTGAAACCTCTAGGTCCTGTAAATAACAGATTTTTTCCATGCAGAATTAAGATATTCAACAAGAGATTCTAGTGGAGAAAAAAGCTAGAATCTTTACTTTGCCTGTGGTGGAATAAATCTTTAATTGATGATGGTGAGGTTAGCCTGGAAAATTCGATGCCATAAACCTAAATTAGCATTTTCTAAAAATTATGAATTTGTGAAACTTTAAGCACTGGATTCTCTTGTTAAGAAGACTATTTTTGCTTATCTTCCACAACTCTACCTTTGCCACCCATGCATTTGTGGAAGGTTCTGCAGTCCTCCTGAGAAATAGTAGATGAAGGGGAATATTGTCACTGGCAGAAATATTCTATGACATTTCATTCACAAGCAATTATACTTTTAGTTTATTCAGTTGACTTACTACTTGTATTATTCAATATTGCCTGTTATCTTTTAGGGTTGGCTTAGTAGAGTCAAAAATCCGTATCTTGGTTGGAAGCTTGGAGAAGAATGAATTCATTACACAGGCTCATGTAAATCCTCAGTCATTCCCAGCACCCAGAGAAAATCCTGACAAGTAAGGCACTTAAAACTTAATAAAACTACTGGAAGAAATGTTATTTAAAAAAAAAAGTTTTCCTATTAACTTTGTCAGAAGGTTGACAGTTTAATTTAGGTCATGACTTGAAAGAAAATCAGTTTCTTGTTCTCCACAGGAAATGTAGGACAGTAGAAAAATTGACAGAAAAAGATTAAAATTGGGATAATATATGCAGATGCAGTTAAGATTTAAAGTACCTTTATTGTACTACAAAAGCTGAAGGTAGATCTGGAGGCGTACTTGCAAAAAAAATGTTCTAGCAGTTTTCTTTATTCCATGAACACTCGTGTAAGAGAGGTAGCAGAAGATATTGTATGCTGATGTTCACAAAATCATGTCTAATATTTTGCCTTGCACGTATACATTTTGAGATATTCTGTGAGACTTTGCACAAATGGACGTATATTTTTGAATTTACCTCCAGAAGGCTTTTGCACAAAGTCTTCTATGCAGAGGACTGCACTTCTGGGTGCAAACTCCTATTCAATGAGTAAGATGTAAACAAAAGTAAATGAGACAATTTTTGATTGGATTATGGAAAATGATCATATTATTTTTATCCCATCCAACATTATTTAAATAGTTGCTTTAGAAAGATTTATCCATTTGTTATCCTTTACATTAATAAAAAATAATGTTTTTAAGCAGAAAAGCAGTTCTTAGTTCCCAGTTACTAAATCTGCAATAGACAATGGAATAGGATCTCAAATTTAAACAGCTATTATGTGTCCTTAGTTGAAGAAGGGACAAAGTAGTCGAAGTACCCAAAATTTGTTGCATTTGACAGTCATTAAATGTTGAACAGGCAGAGTGCAGTCCTATTCAGAGATACTCTTGGGTGAAGTAGGTCTATGTTGGCAGAAAGGCATTTCTGTTAAGCTATTACTTATTTTTCAGAGGAGCTGAAAAAGACTTGATAGATGGGCTAGGCACGGGAGAAAACAAATTTGCAATACCCAAACTAGATTTGATTTGCCTTTCTCACATAGTTAGGAAGGCTGAAATCAGTATGAGCTAATGTTTATTCAATTTGATGGGAACTTAAAAATAAAAATCCATAATTTTCTGTGCCTATGATGAAGTGGTTGAAATCAGGCTAGACACAACTTTACTTATCCTGTTTTGGCAACAAGCCTCTGGCTGTTTTGCTCTCTTGCAACTGAACAATAGTTTCTGAGAATTCCAAGATCTTTCACTGAACTGTCATGCCTCTGTTGAATATTTTATAGCATGTTACACAAATGGCTGATGTTGGAAATAGTTATTTACCAAAAGTTGTATTTAAGGTTCTTTCTATTGTCCTTTGTGACTTTTATTATTATTTTTCCACAGGGAAGAGTTTCGTACAATGTGGGTGATTGGATTAGTGTTTAAGAAAACTGAGAATTCTGAAAATCTGAGTGTTGATCTTACATTTGACATTCAGTCTTTTACTGATACTGGTAAGTTTGACTGACTGAAATTGTTCTCTTCCAGCCATTCCCTCAAGCTATATTAATTAGGTAACTGTTTTTGCTTTGGATTATAGAAATATATTTTCGTGATACTGGCAACTGTTAGCAAAGTATTGGCCTTCATATTTATAATTTTGTCCCTCCCCAAGTTTTAAATATAAATATTGTGTCTCTTGATTAGTATCAACGTAATTGTAATAGTACAGCTGATTATATTCTGTTATGCTACAGTTTCCATAACATAGCAATGACTTAAATTCAGTTTGAATACTAATACAGAAAATTAAAAATAGCCTATACTTTTGTCTATAAAATGCAATAACATTCCACAAGGGTAATAAATGAATAAGAACAAAAGTATATATAATCCAGAATTATGGACTGATAGAGGGTGACCAGATGAATCCCAGAATCTCAAAAGGAGGAGTTGTTTCAATGTTGTTTCTTAGCAACTGATGTTTAAGAATGCCATCTTTGATTATGAGGTAGTAAAAAGCTTTGTAATTCTATTTTTCATGAATTTTTCATGTTCTCTTTTAAATCTATCTTAAATGGAGGTTGTTTCTATATCTCATAGCATTCTTTGTTTTAACTATTTAGTTTAAAGTGTGCCTCCTTTTTGATTCTTTTCAATTTACGTTCATTAGATAAACTTCAATTTTTTATTTATTTATTTATTTTTACATTTATATACCGCCCCATTCCAAAGACTCGGGGCGGTTTACAGCTTATAAGCAA
>JANHFL010002122.1:66601-86464 GCA_032468155.1 Oxyrhabdium leporinum
CAGTAATTTATTTGCTTGTTGCACAGGCTTTGAATGAAACTATGTAAGCTAAAACTTGAAATAGGGATGAGGGAGTACAAACCAGTCTTTCTTTGCATGATTAATTCTAAGTAGAACTTGCATATAAGAAAACACTAGATGTGGGACTTAAATGCATGGCCGGATCCCTTTCTCACTTGTACTCAGTTCACATATGCTCATTCAGGAACATGTTGATGTTTCTCCAACTCAGCTCAATTTATTCAGAATATACTTTGCAAATATCTCACTTTTTTCAGTCTTAACATAGGCTTTGTACCTTCTACATTTCTATACAGAATACACAATATGTGGACTATAATGCAGACCTGCCTTAGCATAAAGTTATTATTTTGTCATTTTTTAGTCTTGTTCTGCATTGTAGTGCTGATACGTATGGTCCAAATTTTTAAATCTAGAGCAAAAACCAAAGCCACTCTTACGTAAAGTCATAGATTTGGTGCTTGCAGTTCCTATCTCTACACAGAATATACAATTTTTGATAGTAAACCCTGCAGAATAAATTATGTCAAATAAGAAGAAATCATATATTTTGCTTAATTTACTACAATTAAATGAGTCATAAAATGTAACCGCCCTTGGTGGAGCATGTGGTTTGCTTGAAGAAAAGAATTCAAATTTTATTTTGCTTTTTGTCCATGAAGTTATAAACTAAAAATTGGATGACATTGTAAACATTAAATTATATTTCGATAGGTACTTCAAGTGAAAGCATTCCTCAAACTGCCACACAGCCAGCCATCTCTCCACCACCAAAGCCTACCATCTCTAGAGTAGTTTCTTCAACCCGTGTTGTCAACCAACCACAGAGACCTTCAGGAAACACTGCAACTAAAGTAACTAGCCCTGTAGCAGGTGTGAAGAGGACATCATCCCCCCATAAAGAAGAATCTCCTAAAAAAATAAAGACTGATGAGGTATTTCTATTTCTTTGTTGGCACAGCAGAAGAGTTGCTTCAGTTTGGTGCTCTCAGGTCTTAATCACTAAAAGATTGCCCATTCTTTAGAGGGAAAGAGTGATGATAAAAGTTAAAGAAATATTAAATGGAACACTAATACCTTATTGCATGTTTACGTTATAAAGAATTTAAAACAATCAGGTGTAACATGCTTTCAAATAGTACTTAAGGTAGTTATTAATAACTACTCATAATCTCTGCATTTCCATAATGAGAGGTAGTATAACATAGGTAGAGGTAGTTTGATGTTATAACAGACACACACACACACACACACACATTTTCTCAAAATATGTTTTCTCAAAATAACACAAAAATATCCAATATGATTAAGAAAACCCTGTTACATAAAAGCATAATGCAAACACAAAGTGGAGTTTTGCAAGCTAACTGCCAACAGCTTGGAGATTGATCATGAACAGCTCGAGGTTGACTCAGCCTTCCACCCTTCCGAAGTTGGTAAAATGAGGACCCAGACTGTTGGGAGCAATATGCTGACACTGTAAACCACTCAGAGAGTGCTGTAAAGCACTGTGAAGCGGTATATAAGTCTAAGTGCTATTTCTATAAAATAGACCAGTGCTCTGTAAAGGGATGAGTCAGACCTCAATACAGCTATTCCTGAAATAAATTTTATACAGGTGATTAGCTATTTATGCAATTATTTGAGCAAGCAAAACCATGATAGCTGTAATTGAATGTTGGTACAATTTCACAGTGATGAACACTCATTATGGCTAGTTTCCTTTTGTTCATATTTTTTTATGCTCAAGTTTTATGGATCCTTGTGCTCTTAACAGATCTATACATATAATAACTTAGTTGCAATTAAATTCTGGGTAGACACTTTATTTTGTACCTTGGACAGGTATCCCATTTCCTTGTGATTATTCTGCTTTATTACAGGACGAAATAAATGAAGATGTTAGTTGCATTGATATGAGTGATCATGATAAGATGGAAACTAAGGTACTTTTCTTATACTGTGTAGTAGCTATAGTATATTGAATATATACAATTTTTAAAACAAAAATATCATTCACTCAGCTGTTATATATGTTTTGTGAATCTATTCTGACTGAAAACATTCCAATACACATAAGCCCAATAGACCAATTTAATTGGCCATCTTGTTTGAAGATTCACCTTCACCAACTCCAATCACATACCTTTGGGAATCAACAATGAGGTCATAAAACTATTTCCTCCACTTGCTTCCTGCCCTTCAAAATGTATTGAGAGATATGGTACCTCAGTAAGAGAGATTTGATAAAGTTAAGAAAATCAGCCTCCAGAGTCTGAATCAAACTAATCCTCCCTGACTACTAGTTATAGGAGTTAGTGTTGCTGGGAAGTGGACTTTAACAGCATCAGGAAATCTACAGTTTCCATTTGTTTTGAAATGGAATTTTCTGTATGGTCTAAATGATTAATATTTGTTGAAAGCTTAATGATTTAAAAAGAATAATAAAAGAAATAATGAGAAATAGTGATAGTCAGGGATGTGCCAGGTTCTTTGACTCAGGGAATTTTCTGGTGTTTCCTGCAGTGTTTTATCACTGGAACACAGTCTTACATTCAATTATAGATAATACATCATGACCATTTCTCAATAGCAGAAAATAAAAACAGTGTTATACTCTAAAATGACATTAGCAGCAGTTCAGAACAATTATAATGGTTTAAAATTAAAATAATTTTTAGTTTTGAAAGATCCAGGAAAATAAAAGGCTCCTTAGCTGCAGCTGAAAAGACTACAACATAGTCTTTACACAAGTCTCTCCTGGTAGGCATCTCTTGGCTGTCACTTGGGAGAGCACTGAAAAAAGAATCTACAAAAGGGAACTCAGTGGCTTGGATCCCATTCTTACTTTCTGTAAAGGACTTTTTCAGCCTTTGGATGGCCAGTACAACAGTTTTAGTCCATCAGAGCAATAAAAAAAGATTAATTCGACACACTAAAAAATAGCAGAAGCTTGGTAATCACCTTAACCTCAATTACTTCACCCCTTCCTTTGCAACCAGAGTGTCATTTGAAATGTCCTTGGGACAGTTACAAATCCTCCAAGGGAAAGTGGGTTTGGTGAAATACCCCGTCATTCTCAGTGACTTCAACAGAATCGACCTCGAGGAGTGACACAAATGGGGAAAAATGAAATCATTTTTCAGGGCTCTGAAGGTACATGTCAGAAGGGGAATGATATAATTGTGTTTGAACTACCTCAGATTATTTTCTTTCAAATAAGTTTAATAAACTCTGTTAATATTAAAATGTTAGGAATCCAAATAACTCATAATTGAATTATAGTGATCTACTAAGAAATGTTGGCATATTTTTTTTCTTTTCAGGAACTTTTTGATACAGAATCAGATATGGCCTCTCAGCAGGAAACTCTTCAGACCACAGTATCTCTACAAGCTCCTCAGGTACTAGAATGAATCTATTTCTGTGTTTTGTAGAAATAAAGGCCTTCAACTTGACTCCTGGCAATTGCATCTTTGCATTTTCTTGGGAGCACAATAGAAGTGGTTGTGTTATCTCTTAGATACTACTTTGCAGTCTAGCCAACCTTGAATTAATAGCAACCCTGCTTAATTGCCAAGGTAGGCAAGACGCTGCCACCTCCTGCGGTATAAAGCTGTGGTCTGCATTCTGATATGTGGATTCACATAAATGTCTTTGCTTTCTGCGCCCTCATAGTGAATTCTATATAGTGGATTGTACAGCCTCTGACATAATTGAAGATTAATTATATTTCTGGAAAATGGCAGATTGTAAGTTATTGAATAACTTACCCTGAGTTATTGAATAACCCAAACAACAGTTAGTGAAGAAGCAGAGGAATTTGTTGATCTTTATAAATTTTCATAAATCCATGTTAAGTTTTATTAGCATCATTCTGAAATAAATTGGCCCAAATTGTAAAATTAGAGGAAAACTAAGATTTGAAACAATTACAACAAATGGAAAGTTTCATGTTCAACCTTTTAATAATGTATAATCAAAATTTTATCTAATATTTCTTCCTTTTTTCTCTCTACTCAGAAAATGCCCAGTACCGATCTTTCAGATATCCCTGCTCTCCCTGCAAATCCTATTCCAGTTATCAAAAATTCAATAAAACTAAGATTGAATCGGTAAAACCAACCTCAGGGGTCCATAAACAGTATCTGCCAATTTAACCTGTTGTCTTCTAATACTGGAAAGGAGAACAGAAGGTGCAAGACGAGAATGTGAACACAGATGGATTTAGGTATATTTTGTGCACTTCCCTTGCTGGGCTATAATCACTTGATCTGGAAGTCCAGGTTCGTATTTGTGGAGCCAGGAGTACTATTAATGTGTTAGCAACAGTTACATTAAATTCTTTAAAGGATTACTGCCTAAAAAAAGGAGTGGGAATACTATTTCTAGCCATATTTGATGTACTGATTGGGTTTGTGTTGATGCATTGTTTGGAAGAAAAGAAATTCAGCTAAAACTGGCAAAAGAATTCCTTAAATGCACTTTTATGTACTTTTTTATTGGAATATGACTAATTTTAGTGCTTCAGCTTGATAGATTTTATTTTTATTAAAAAAAATCTTCAAAATCTGTGACCTTCAAATTAGAAAATGGCTTGATATATTGTATACTGAAGGTAAAAGTATGCACTGTATCTAGCTCAGTCACCATTAGGATGCAGCAAACCCTTATAAGAAAATGTCAAATGTTGAGGTTCTAAGTTTGGGAAAATTCATTTAAAGTATCTGATGGGGCATGATTAAGAAATTGTCTATTTTTTATTTTGGGGGTTATTTTATGGTGCATACAAATCAGCTATCAAAAAGCAAATAATTGTTTCCTTCAGTTTAATCAAGCCTTCTCCTTATTACCTTCCCATTCCTATTACCATATTTTCTGGAGAGGAAAAAGAAATGTTTGCATTTAATTCATGTTTTGTTTGTATGCAAAAAAATGGACTACTGTTGTCAGTGAAATGCTGGTAGTTTTTCTTTTAAGCTCTGTAGCCCTTAGGTACAGATGCTACTTTCCCCCAGAAATGAAATACAGTAAATAAAGTGTGCCTGTGAAGCATAGTCCTGTTTTGATGGCTTTTTCATCATTAAGTATAAGAGTTTTGTATACTCCAGAGGAGTCCTGTCTGCATTACAAAGATTTCATATTTTAGGGCAGATCTTACTACTCTAGGGTTTTAACAGTTTTATTTTTAGATAGCTCATCTGAAAATAGCTTTACATTCTGAACGTTTAATTTTTTTAGAATCACATTTCTAGCAGGCACTTAAATGATCTGATGAAGCTCTCCTTAAACCAGTTGTTTTTGCTTTGTTCTGTAGAGCTATAAAATTATTAGCAGCAAGTTTGTTTAAAAATGGAAATCTCTCATGACTAAACAGAAAGTGTGGAATGCCAGTGGTTATCAGATGGAGATAACAAACTACACGTAACCTTGATTTCAGCAAAATTAAGTGGGATGGTTAAACTGCCCTTCCCATTTTTTCTGATCAGCATGTTTAATAACTTCCTTCCCTGCATTGTGCTCAATCCTTCTACATGTGCATTTCCATATTAAAGAAAAACTAATTGCTCTTTCCCTTTTCCCTATAAGTTAATTTTCCAAAGTCAAGCGAATGTAGATTACTCCCTATCTATCTCCTCAGCCACGCAGTAACCAAGATCTTTATTTTCTGCCATTTTGTCTATGATGTCTAGTATAAAAAATTCTTAGCCCTGCCCTCTTCTGCCTCCAGTGATCCAGCTTCCACCCTCTTAAATTTTCCCACACCCTCCTTGGCTCCTTCCCTTTCCCCTGCTGCCCAAACAAGAAGGGTATCAGTTGAAGTGTACAAGCTATCTGTGCATCTTGTGTAGCTATGGATTTTAGATCGAACTTGCCAGGCACAAATTTAGTCTTGTTTACACATCAGGACATCTCCCCCCCCCCCCTTCATTTTATTAAACGTTTCATGTATCTGCACCCAAGTTTTGCCAAGCTGGGAACTTGGAATCTTTCCTGTATAGTGACTTTTTAATTCTAGTTTTCATAACCTGGAGATCAGACTGTTGCTTTCGCATGATGTACGTAGGTGTCTCATGACTGGAGTTGCTTTGTTTTATAGTATCTGTACTCCTTGTATTTTTCAAGAGCTATTTTGTAAACAGATGATGTATTTCTCCATGGAAAACAATAAAAAAAACAGCACAATCCCACAGTTGCTTGGTTTCTTTTGAATGTATAAATAGTGGTATTCCACAATCATTAAATTAGTCTAAATAAGAAACCTTTTATTTTTCAAAGGACCAAAGAGTATATCCATTACATAATACATATTATTGATCTAAGTATGGAACTATGGAATAATGAGAATTAAATTCACTTGGGGAAGAGTAGAATTTAAGCTTGAAACTGCTAGCGATATTTCTATTTTTGTTATTGAACTGATCAGCATATCATGAAAAAAGTGTAAGTTAGTAGTTCAGTCAGGAGATGGCACTGTTTCTTTCATTTCAGTGAGTAAAACCTGCAACAATAACAAAGACATACCAAAATCCATGTACTACTTAATATTTTTTCCACCTGCTTTATGGTTAAAACAAATCCACTGCTTGATGTTATCCATTCACTTTTATTTCAAACTTGGAAAAGCAGTCTTGACTTAAATAGAAGATGATTTAAATATTTATTTGGAATGTAGTTACAGTTTAAATTAAACATAACGGTTTATACCAAGTTATTAAGAGTTGCATTAACTTCTATTCTTTAGTTAGAAAGTACTATGTTTCAGATGAGATGCATTTTCAAGAAATTTTAGAATTTGCCCAGCTGCCACTGTTTGTGTAGGATCAGAAGTCACTATGAAACTTAAGTAAGCAGAATAAAGGTCAAAGGGATCTTAATGCAAGTAGAAACTCCCCACTTTTCAAGAAATTTCATCTGGTATTCTGAGTATATGAATACGTCTTTAAATGACTAATGAAATCAGTTTTTTAACTGAGAAAATATATTCATATATTCCTTGATATGTCCATGTATTTTATTTTGTATTTTTATTATATTTCTATATACCTAGAAATTTGGAAATTTCTACACATCCTAGTTAAGAAAACTGAATCAGCTTGAAGTGTAGTATTCATTTTTATTGCTAATTTAATATGAAAAACAAAAAGCAAACAAATTAAAAGTATGTTGCACATGTACAAGAACAGAACTTTTATTAATAATTATTTTTGTTCTCTTTACTCTTCAAAGCATTAGTTTATTATTCAGCAGAATCAGTGTATACAAGTTTTATTGATGGGAGCAGATGCAATATGAAAGGGTTAAATGAATATTTAAAATCTATAGGCATCAAACATCTGCCACTATTATCACCAAAAGAGTGCTAACTTTGCTATCAAACTTCCGAGTCAGGGTGTTGTTATAGAAAAGATATCACAATGAACCATTGCTGGATATTCCATCTGTTTTGGTTTATACTTAGAACCTTAATGGCTTTCAAGTGATGTTTAGTATGTCATATTGTTGATACTAAATTCCGCAATGTTTGGCGATCATATTTAGATGAGGGTTGAATCATGACAAGCAGTCTGTATTCCTCTTTCAATCCATGTTCATATTCATGTTATTTATAACGCTAAAGGGAACTGATTTTAATTTGCTTTAAGCACATTAGGAATTCTCATCATTGTTTCAATAAAGATAAAGCAAAATAAACTCTAAAGCAAAGTGCAGAGAAGCTGAATTCAGATAAAATTAACCAATTGCAAAACTGTGCATTAATTAGTCTATAGAGGCATAACATTAAATTGCAGCTTTTAAATAAGTGTTTCTACCCAAGGAAGAGCTTTTTTTCAGTAAAAGTGGGTGGGTAATTTTCTAACACAACATCAGTGTCTAGGGTTTTATTTTTTTACAATGATTGCTCCGTAGGACAAATAGTATATGACCTCAAATTCCACCTTCCTGCAAATTTAGAGATATGTATTTTGTGTAATGAATGATAGATTACTTTGTTCATGGCAGGTACCAGATTGAACATCCCACAGAAAATAGTTAAACACGCACATAAAAGTCACATTTTATATGCATATTTAAAATAAAAATGTTTTTATACAGTAGCAGTCATGTTTTTATATGTAGACATTATATGTATGCATATAAAAGTGTCAGTTTTGGAGTCATAATGGATACAAGTGAATTACGGATACCTGAGTGTTACAAATGCTATAATTGGTAGAATTGTTTGACATTTTTTTAAAAACAAATATAAAACTCAGTCCTAGAAAGAGTATGTATAAAATACTGGAAAACTTCTAATATTTTCTAATATTTATTTTATTTGTTTCAAGTCAATGTTGATTCTTTGTGACTGGTTAGCTGATGTTCTGGGCTGAGAATATCTGGTCCAAGGTCACCCAGCTGGCTCTGTGCCTATGGCAGGATTAGAACACGGGGCCTCCCAGTTTCTAGTCTGGTGCCTTAACCGCTATACCAAACGGATATTCTCAAGATATACGTTACACTTGTATGTCTACGGAGATTCTCAGTCATCCAGGTAAAAAAGTATTTTTGGGATTCCCACTTGTACATTTGATAGGGAGCTTAAAAACTTGAAACTGAAAATTTAAACACTTGAAACCATGGCACCTGTGAGTGGACTTGCAGGGGTTATATATTTCTCAGATTTCTATATTTGTTAAATCCATGGGTTTCAGTTTGGAATTTCTGTATTTCCACTTTGTCTTATGTTGGAGGAAAAATTGTCTTAGAAAAGTTTGGCCCTTTCATTTTATGTATTGTGATCCAATGTTAAGTTCCACCCAGTGGGTGCCCCAGAGTAATATGCACTTCCTGGAATCTTCCATTTCAGCTGTGTCTACATTCAGTCCACTGCTGGAATTGTTATTTAAAAAAAACTGGCACTGAAGTAGTCAAAAAGAGACAGTTGGGAAAGTGTTTTCCACCAGCGACATAGGGCATGTTTTGCTGTCAAGAATACTGCCTCCAACAGAGAAGTGACTTTGCTTAGATACTATGTGAAAGTGATATGGAGACTTTCAGAGCTTTCATAATAGTAATATCTTTTGTTATTGCTGGTTATTTTTGTTTTATGCTGGTATTTGGGTTAGGATTAACTTCCTTGATCCAGGGAAAAGGAAATATGAGTTTCATCATGAGCTTTGTGGCCTATTCATAATAAATTTATTAAATACTCAAAAATTCCCTGGCCTTTAAAATTCCCTGGCATTTATGAACATTTTAAACTAAAATACTAAAATATATGTCTGCTTAACATTTAGGAAAATAAATGCTTAACATTTGAGAAAATAATGTTTTGTGATTTTGTTTTATGCTGATAGTTGTTTTTAATGTAGGATTTGGATTAGGGTTAGTTTCCTTGTATATAAAAATGAAAATTTTGTTCTAAAAATGTCAGATTCATTATCTTTTCATGAAATTATTGCTGTTACATGTAATTCTTTAATTCTTTTAATGAGGAAATAGATTATTTTAATTGACTTGAGTTGGATGAAATACATTTCTAAGATGAGGAATTGAAATAATTTTCAAAATAATTTTTCCCTTTAAGTACAAAAGCAATTGTGAAAAATTAGGAACTGCATAACTCATGATTAGAAATAATCTGTTTTTAATATTATTTTTAAATGCCCTAGACCAAATATTCTTTTTTCTCATAAGATAGAAATATTGCTCTTCTACTGTCACTTAATAAAAAAGGGATTATTTTATCTTCAGAATGTTTTGTAAGTATTTTAAGAAGCAATTAATCTCACCAAGTATTTTTAAAAGAAAGCATTTCAAAAGAACAAAATACACAAATATACACTTTTTAAAAAGCAAAAATAACAGCCATGTCAAAATAACCTTTAAAAGAAACACCCCCCAAAGACCTGAAAATCATTCAAATTAGTTTCTGCATTGTATATTCCAAATCTTGAATATCAACATTGAAAGCTGCTCAATTCCTAATTTGACAAGAGAAGAGAAAAGAGAGGCACCCCCAACACAAAAGGATTTCCCAAAGAAATATTGAGATAGCTTGACAGAGTCAAGAGAAGAAGCAGTTGGTTGTGAGATTCAGATTCATACTCTTGTTTGGTCATGAAGTTCTTTGGGTGAGCTTTGGTTAGTCTTGCATCCCATCAATGGAGTGGAACAAATGATGAAAGCAACATTGTGCTTATGAGGTACAGGCTAGAACCCTTTTGTGTGTCCATTGTGACCTTGCACATACAAATGGAATGGACCTTACATTACAGCTGTAGGATGCTGCCTCCATCATTTTGATGAAAGTCCCAAATCCTGATGATGCTCCTAAACTCAAAGATACAGAAAGCTGCATAGTCGCATGCCAAGGGTAAGGTAGAGGAGAGGATGTCTTAGTATGGAAGAGTCATAACATTGGGCTTTGGTCCAGCTGCTGCTGCCCTTCTCAGTCTGTTCTGTTTATCAGGAAGTTGTATTGCTAACTGTCACACAAATGGACAAGCTCGATCCCTTTACATAATTTTCTTACCATTGTTTTGTTGGGTTGGAAGAAATTAAATGATGATTATAATCATTTAATACCTTAGTGAATATATATCCTGTCTTTGGAGACTTAAGGAAGCTTATGTGTGGCTGTTCCTTAATTTTATTGTGCCAGTTACAACAATGGGAAAGGTTTGGAGACACTTCAAGATTTCTAAAACCTGAATTCCTTTATATTTCAATTTCAATTTTCTTTTTGCTATTTAATATGGCAGTATTAGAAATATCTGACATATAACATATTCAGCTTTTTGCTAAAGGTTATACGTAAAAAAAAACAAGAAGCACTTTATTACTTTAAAGTAAAAGGTTTTGCTTGTAATTTGTGTTAGATGTTTGTCCACAGAGGATACAAGCTATGTAAAGCAGATTTTATTTACAGCACAATGCTTAAGGCTTGATAGTTGATTTTTCCCCGTCTGGGAAAAATCAGAAATATAGGCAACTGGATCCATATACAGATGAAAATGTTCGAGTTCTTATTTAAAGAACTTTGGATATTTTTAATCGATGAATTAGAAACCGAAATAGAGGTGGCCCTGATGCTAGAAGCTATTTGGTCCAATTAAACTTTCTGGCACTTAGCCAAAATGTCCATCCTCTGCCTCCCCAAAACACCTTCATTGTCTTTGTCATATTTTGAACTTTATATAAGCACTTTCAATCATCTAATCTCAAAGCTTTTGGCAAACATTAATTAAGCTTCATAACAGACCTAGAAGCTAAACAAATATTGGGCCATAGGAGTTAGATTCATATTAAATGAATAAAGGAAGACAGAAAGGTTGCAATTTAACCAAGGTCATCCAGGGAGTCAGCAGAAGGGTTGAAAGGTGCATAGTGATGGACATGGAATCTCTAATTCTCTTGACTTCTTTCTTCCCTCACTGTCTCTGGTTTCTTCATGGTGCATATGAATGATTAGGATGAAGTCATGTACAAAAATTTGAATAAGACAAATGCGGTAAAATATAACTGAAACAAAAATCACTTGATAACAATATCACCAATAGTCTGCAGATGGGGTTAAATGGGAGGGTGAAATTTGAGACACTATTTTAATTGTAAGCTTATTTGCAGATATATATTGGAACTAGAGAGATGTGTCAGCTAGGTATCAGAAAAGCTGGATTTTGTGGGATATGGCATCACAGAAGTATTTTGGGAAGCAATGCCAGGGATTGAAATGTACTTTTAATATATTTATTTGGCAAATTTTTGGCATGCATAATTAAACTTAAAGGTTAATGGAAATCAACTGTCATGTCAGTAGGCAGAGGTATTATTAAATATTTTTTTATTGTTAAAACTTTCAAGCCCTTGGCTTCTTCTCTTTTCCACACGATTAATCAAAGTAAAACCAAATCATATTAAAAATGTGGTCTGCAACCAAATGTTTCAGTATGGAGTTCTCTAGCTTGCTATTCCATCATCCAGCCATGAACTCCTCCATAATACTCCATGTCATTCTTTCTTCCTTATTGCCATTTGATAACTCCTGAATATTATATTAGTACTTTACAGTACTAAAGGTATAGTCCCTTGTGGATCTTCTTTCCATTCTTTCTTTTGTACTGCACATGTTTTTTTTCCAGAAGCATGTTTTACCTAGTTATATGCTTAATTTTTTAAAAGTACTAAAGACCATGACTACCATTTCTAATATGGTAGTTCTGGTGAACAGGAGATGTCCCTAGACCCCGAGGTCTATGTATATTATGTCTAAGATAAAAGCACATTTGATTTCATCTCAGCTCACCTGGTGATGACTACATGGGCACAGTTCTGCAATTTGCCTGACTAGATTAGATTGCCACCAGCATTTTTTGAGAAGGTTTCTGTATTCTCAGTCCAGGCTACAGCCCAGGAATTCTCTGATGATCTCCTACTCAAGTATTAACCTTTGCTTTTGAGCTCTGGCATAACTAATCAGGTGCTGAGACATTAGGCTTAGTCCTTTTTCAGGGAGTGAATGAGCAGTAAACGTCTTTCCTAAACAAATATATTGTTTACATAGGGATTTAAGTTTCTCAAGAAGATGTTGATGTTCTATAATGGTGTCTAATAACTCAAAGGGCTGTATGAGTGAAAGCTAAATTCAATGAAGGCAAAGAACATGCTGCCATTCAATGAAAAGTCATCAGGGATGAAGAACACAGCCTGCATTAGATTTTTTTAAATTCAACTACATCTGTAGGATCACAATTTACCCTCTACCATAGGTTTTTATTACAAAATGTTAGCATGTAGTACGTATGAACACAGACGAATAATTATTTATATGCCGCTCTTTCCTTGTTATATATTTATAGTATTTACTCCCTTTGTTTATTTTATGTTTTACAATTAAGCCAACAAGATTTTCAGTTGTATATAACAATCTGTTTTATAGTCAGTTCTTAACTGCATGTTATGGGTGTCTTGCATATAATATTGTGAAGTTTATGCTTTCAAAATGCAAAAAATAATTGTGTGAAAAAGCCCACATATCTGTAGGAATTCTCAGAAAATCAGGTCAGTGGCAATTTCCTATTGACTGCAAACACTATGGCAAACCTGGGTTTATTGTTTTGTAATGTGTGAAATGGCCCTAACATGCTAATTAAAATGTTCTCTCCAGTTTCTATTCAAAATCATAAGGGAATAACAAAGCACTTGATGCAGGCTGTTCTTTGACAGTGCTGTTTTCCCACTTGCCTCTAATTACACTGTTAACTAAATACAGAAATTTGAAGGGGAGGGGAAGGACAGATTTTGATTAATGATAATGACATCATCAGGGCAACTTGCATTTTTTTAAAAAAATAAACCTGGAAGACTTCTAGAATTCAGCAGTGATCTTGGGCAGTCATCTAAATTTATTCTACCTGGGTTTGAAATCATAGAAAAAGTTAAAAAGGAATGAAAAATTATAAGTTGTGAAGTTAATTGACTGTACTGATCTAATTGGACAGAACTACTACTGAATTCCTGATAGAGAACTTTCACATTCCCTTCTGTTGAAAGTGGTAATCTGGATTTAAAACATGCATTCTGTATGGTTCTATATGCAAAGCATATGTTCTTCTACTGAGCCATCTGATGATGTATTTATGGGTTATTCAGTTCCATAGAGAAACAAGGCACCTTCTCGTAGCAATCCTTTAAGTCCTGAAAGTGCACTCAGGATATCAAATCTTAGTTAATGCAACAAAAAAACTTAAGCAATTCCTGATAATTAAGGAAAGCAAGTGAGATTTAACTAAAAATAATCTAATTCTCCTCTGACTTGATAGTAGAGCAATGTCAAGAGCTATGATGTTGATAAAGCTCTTTTCTTCAGAATCCATTCATTTTTCTATGGAGAAGAACAAACCTCACATGCCATCCCCAAACCAAGGGATGTACTGGCTCTATTGGGAATCACAAAGGGAAAACACAACTTTTAGGCGAGGTGAATTGACTTATAGGTGGGACTTTGCAATGATAATGCAAGAGTCTATGAAAGCTGCTCATTTGTTCATAAATATTTTCAAAAACAAGTTTTTTTGAACTGGTTAACTGGGTGGCCATCTTTTCCACTCCTCTCTGAATTTTGAACTGGGAAATCACATGCAGAGTTCTTTAGCTGTGTAATTGTGTTACACGTTGCCTCTCTAGCAATTATCACGTGAAATGCAGGGATATCATAAAGAATAGTGGTTTGGAAAAGAATCAGATGAGCTGGTAAAGTCCATGGAAGTTGATCTTGAACATTTTCCAGGAAACTAAAACTTCATCAAATAACAGATTTGTTTCTGGCAGAGTAATGACTTCTTTGTACAGTGATACAACAGCATACCCCTTCCAGTTGATACCACTCTTCACTTTCCAAATGAATGTGAATTGTAGCTTCTGATTAGCCCAGCAACCGTGTGAATGTCAATCTAAGTTTTGCAAAGACTGGTTAATATTCTGTATGTGAGGAGTATTTTGTATTATGCAGATGAGACTCCTGTTCATCCAGCTGATCAGGACACTGTGAGTGTGTGAGTGCATCTAAGCTTCCCTGTAATTACACTGCGCACAATCAACTTTGACATCCTTCTCTCTTCAATGCACTGCATCTCATTATTGAAGCCTTCCCATGGAATGTGTGAAACTTTTTGACCAGGCCATAGCAATTGAAGTAAACAGTCTTTGGTCTTGAGTTGGCCTGAAGCCAGGAAAGCTATGTGGTCAGAGCTGGAAAATGGCCACAAACGGCTGCTCAGTGTTTGGCACGATCAAGCCTTCAAAAGAAAGCAGGTGCCCTCCTGGCATTTTATAAAGAGAGTCATTTCTGAATGCAAGAGACTTGTATTTTGCATATTAGCATGAGTGCCAATATAAACCCAGCTGTGTGTAACATAAAGTGAAATATATATTTCAAAAACTAGGACACAGCTTTTCTATGGAATAATCGCAAAACATTTGCATATGGATAAGCAATTTCTCTTTTAAATGTTGGCTTTTCTTTGTTTGGAGAAATTTCCCTCCCTCCTTCTCAGGTTTTCCATCATAAACATGGTAAATGTTTTAATGTTTATCCAAGGTGACAATAGAATTGCCTGGACATATCTGAGCATAATGTAGGCAGGTGCGCTGCAAGTTGAAGCACTAAATGCTGAAAGCTGCAACTCTGCAAGGCTGCTGGTTGTACTATCCCACGCCCATCCCACCCTAGGCTTGATCATTCAGTCTAAAGAAAGGCTTTGTCTTAAATGGAGCACAATTAATTTTAGGATTCACTTCCATTATGTTTCCACTGGGACACTGAAGAGTGAAAGAATTATTTATTTATCAAAATTGTATGCCACCCACCTCATCAAGGCAACTCTAGGTGTCTTACAGAATAATATAAATAGGATTCCCTTACCTGCCAGAGCTACGTAGAAAAAAAAGGTGTGATGGTGTCCTTGTAGTACTCCTATGTGGACCACCCAGTTAGCTGAATCCCACTGCTCTGTTCTCCTTAAAAGGAGAATAATGGGGCAGTCTTCTTTATGCTTGCTATGCCTACATGTACTTCACAACTGGTGTTACTGTAGCTTTTGTTGTAGCATGCATTGCACACTCATTACAACCATAAGTTAACATCACTGGATATTCTTCAAGCTATTTTTTTTTAAAGAAGAGATACTCTTCCCACATTCCGTTGTTGCTACTGGTGCCTTCCTGTTCTCCAGCTTCTTCCCTCTGCCCAAGACAAGCAACAATGAACATGAAAATAACAAAAGCATCTGCCATCACCATCTTACTTGTCTAGCCTCTCTGGGCCACAGCAGATGTAGAAGATATGACTGGTAAGAGAGGATATAAATGAGAAACATCAACAGTATTTGGTGACATGGTGATTAAGGAACAGTATAGCAGGCAAATTCTGCCCGCATTCCAGAGCTTGATCTGGATGGGGCCCAAGGTTGACTCAGCTTTCCATCCTTGGTAAAATGAAGATTGTTAGGGGCAATATGAAAATAATGCTTGCATTGTAAACCACCCAGAGAGTGTTGTGAAGTACTATGGGGTAGTATACAAGTCTAAATGCTATTGCGATTGCTATCTTGTCTACTCTACCCTAAGCATGGGAAATATAAGGGCTGGAGTGGGGGGAGCTGAGAAGCAGTGGTTCTCTAGCCAGACCAAATTCTCATGTAGACGCTGAGCAGATTAAACCCAGTGCTAATAAGAGAAGGGCCCTCTTTTCACTGACTCAAAAATGTGGGAGGCAAAATTCTAAGATGTAAACTCCAGAAAAGACACACTGGCCTGATTTCTTCATTCTGCAGGAAGCAGCTCTTCTCTATAGGTATGGCTTTATTTTGTCTGCAGTTAAGCAATTTATCAAGCAGTGTTATCTCTGTCAGCTTCTGCTGTAATCAAGTCTCTGTATGCAGGATTAAGTATATGGCAAAATGTAGTGCTGAGCTTGGTGGGAAGCGGGGCTGACAGTTCATCAGGTCCTGTATATCAGGCCAGTCTTCTTGTCTCCGGCATCATTGCTATGTGTTTTGACTATAAACCTCAGAAATAATTAACGGAATTGCAGCGCAGAAGTGCCTTTTACTGAAGGGGAAAATGGGCCAGGTGATCATTTGTCTGCTTAAATTATTCAGGTGTCAAATTTTGAGGGACAACCTGAAGGCCCTTTCATTCCTTTCTAATAGGATTTTTTGGGGGGCTTTACACTGGTTTTGAACCGAACTCTCATTCTCAAAGAGAAAATTAACTCCAGAGATTTATGTGCTGGTGTTACTACTAATCTGAATAAAGTAAGGTACATGAGGATCTTGCTTTGTACAAGAAGCATAAAAGTAATTCAGCTTGTACCAATTGTTCTAGCAGTTCCTAAACCTTTATTAAGAAATACTCTAATGAAATATTCATTCTGAACACATCTCCCTTTATCCACATTAGCTCCATCTACCAATAAGTATGGTAAATTCACAGAGGGGACCCAAGATCTTGTAATGGGCTGATACCTCTTGCTTTTCTACATGGGAATGAAAATCTTTCATCATTAGTGAAAGTGCCAAATGCTCTCTCACTGAGCCTAAACAATCCTAGCTTGCTTTAACTTCTGTTTTGATAATTTTGATTTGTTGGCATTGTTGTTTTGTATTGGGGAGGGGGCATAATATTTTTTTTTCATTAACAGGTGCTAGCTTTAACAATATTCATTGCCTTTTCAGTTCTGGTAGATTTAATAGCAGAGTAACTAAATGGAGTTTATATAGCTTATCCTGTATATATTTAGAGATAAGAAGTTCATTTAGGGATTAGGGAACGCTGCTTGTATATGCACCATTAAGCACAGCACATCTGCTACTGAGCTGGCAATCAGCAGAATATTGAGAAAAGTTATAAAGGAATTTTTTTTACACATTTGAACATAGTCGCTCTTACACACATTCGCAGTAAGGATATTTGCATATTGGAGGAATCAGATCAGAGATTTGCAGCTCAAATACATGAGAAGACCAGCAAATTATAAAGTTTTCAAGGAGTGATTGGTGGAGGAAGGGGAGGAGGAATACTAGATCTGAACTTTGCAATGATCTCTCCCATTCTCTGTCTCTGGAAGTAGATCAGTGAAATTCAAGAACACAAAATCAGAGACAAAGCCCAGTGCTTCCCTTATAATGTTATGACTAGCTGGTTCATCTATTTTACAAGCAGCATGGTAAAACAGAATAAACAATAGTGAAGTGGCAAAACAAGTAACAGATTATGGATGTCCCCCTCTTTTCCCAGTTGGTTCATGTTCAGATGATGTGAAAGGCTCCAAGTAATTCATAGTACATGTAGTCCTCAACTTATAAACCATTCATTTAGGGACTCTTCAGAGTTACAGTGGCACAGAAAAAAGTGACATTCAACCTATCCTCACACTTATGAGTTACAACATCCTCACAGTGACATGATCAAAATTCAGATGGTTGGCAACTGACATGTATTTAGAATGGTTGCAGTGTCCCTGGGTCATGTGACCACTATATGCATCATTCCCAGCCAGCTTCCGATGAGAGAGAGGGGGGGGAGGGAGGAGGAGGAGGAGGAGAATGAGAGAGAGAGAGAGAGAGAGAGAGAGAGAGAGAGAGAGAGAGAGAGAGAGAGAGAGAGAGATAAACAAAACTTTTGGGTTTGCACTCCCGAGGACCAATTCTCACTGGCGTATAAAACCATGTAGAACAGTTTTTAAAGACAAAGGTTGCCAAGGTACCAGAAACTAGCTGTATCTTGTTCTTGTGCTATTAACAATATAGCACCTTTGAAACATATTGCACTAGAGCTGTGCTCCAACTCATCATCCACCAAAAATTTCATGCAGATTGAGGTCCTCATTCATGGAAAAATGAATCATCTGTGATGTTCCATCCCTAATATATTATTCAAGAGTTCTCCCATGTGCAAAAAAGGATTTTTATTGTTTAAAAAGACACTATTTTGATTTTAAACATTTTTTTTTACATTTAGCACCAAATACTTTGGTGAGGAGGGAAGGTAGACAGTCTGATTCAGTGAGTGATAGATCTACTCTTACAACAGAGTGGTAATCTTGAAATCAGACCTCAACTTGTTGCCAAATCACATTGACTTGGTGATGAAATGAAGAGAACTTTAGAGGATGTTCTTGATCTAACTTTGTAGTGGCTTTGTTTAACTGACTGAGGTGAGGACTACATTTTATTTTACGTAAAAGTCAAATACGTTAAGCTCTTCTACTCTCTAATAGCTCCAATCTGTGCAGAAAGGAGCATAATTATTCCTTTCTAAAATGATTTGCACAAAAACTTTCATTATTTGTAGATAGCCTTTTGTACAAGGTCCATTTTCTCCCTAAATAAAAAGTTATATGTAGAATCAGGATAGGTTTGGTAAATTCCTAGAGTAATTTCTCTGAAACATGGCCCTTCAGATCAAAAGCCACAGGGGGTGGGTGGGGGCAGTTTAAAAAACAGATCTGAAGGATGCATATAGCTCAACCCCTTACAAACCAATTTCAAAGAAATGTGGCATTCCTTTATCATTTATATAATTCTAACTTAATTGCAAATTTATTTTTTTCGTGACAACAAATGCCATTGTCATGGCATTTGTTTATGAAGCTCATAATATGGCTGAAGACATAATAAAGCTGCATAATGTAAGAACAAAAATTATCTCATTCCAGATTCAGGCTCTATTATTCATAGACCGATGCAAGTTTTCAAGGAAGATGTGAAGACTTCCTTTTCCACCAAGCTACAAGTAGAAATAATTTCACCTAAGATTGAGCAGCTAGTCTCTGACCTTTAGCTATAGTGGATTCCCACATAAACCAATAGCATAGAGATCTGTGGATCTCAGGTTCTAGCCCTGAGTGCCTGTCTATGTGTTGATGGATAGGTAGTGTTAGAAGCGATAGAAACTGATAAAGATCTGACCTGTTAACGTGGAAGAATAAACTAGACTTTTGGATAATTTAGTGCCTTGAGTTGAAAGATGCTTTGAGAGCCATACAGCCCAGAAAAATGTGTATTTTATGAAAACCTTTCAGGAGAAGGTGCCTCTGTAGGAACCAGAAGTGTTCATCTCCATCCAATCTTCTTTTGCGAATATAAAACAAAGGATGGATTTTATTTTTTATCTTGCCATACACACACACACACACACACACACACACACACTCAACTCAAGGATGCAAATATGCCTAATTGTCAGCGTTCCATCCAAGTTCCAATAATTTATTCAGCAGACAAAGTTTTATCCAAGTAAGAATTTATTAAAGAAACCATGTTGGCACATCTGGGAAAAACCTGAATCTGAAGG
>JANHFL010002122.1:106281-120628 GCA_032468155.1 Oxyrhabdium leporinum
CCTGATTCCTCACACATATTTTCTTTCTTTCTTTCTTTCTTTCTTTCTTTCTCTTTTCTTCGGAAGCCCATGATAGGGTTGGTTGGCCTATGAGAGAATGACAGGCTGCAAAACAATCATCACATTTCCGTGATGGAGGGTGAATTTGAACTCAGAATTCTCCAGTTCTGGTCCAACTCTTTAAACAGTTCACCATGTTGATTCTCATAAACAAAAAAAGAGAGGAAGGAAGTGGGAATTAAACCACAGGCAAATCTGGAAATGTATCTTTGATTACTCAAAATTAATCACAGTTCAAATCTACTATGCAGGTGGTGGGATTCCACGGGTTATGATACATTATGAGTGGGAGCCCTGCATGTTTGTTGCCTGCTCAGCAAATTTAGTAGATTTTATCAAAATTCCATGCAATTTCCAAAATTTGGGAAATTGGGAGAGTGCAAAACAATATGCATATTTTACTTATATGAATGTATTTGTTGTGGTACATTCTTTAATTTAAATAGTTTTCTGCATCAGTGTTCTCCTATCCTCCTGAATTATCTTTTTTTCTTTTTAGGGAAACCTAATGTGGTGGAATTAAATACATTCCTAGTTGACTCCTACACAGATGGCCCTAAATGGGTCATTGCTAGATCTTGCTATCAGTAAGAGTGTGCTGATTTCATCCTTGCAAGTTTAGCCTCAGGAAATGAAGTTTTTCAATCAAAAATTGTATGTCGAGATATTGAGCAAGTTTTCTTATACAGAACAGGCCGGTGCAAATCAGAACTTTGAGATTCAGGTGGACATGATTCTATTTCAGTTTGCACTTCAACGTTTCAGAGCTAAGGTTTGAGAATTTATTCTAACTATTAGAAGTTAGAATTCAATTTGAAAAGAAGGAAGATTCAATCTGGAAAAAAAGAAAAGAAAGATTAGTCCATTGGTTATAATGGGGAAGTATCACAATGCCTGCAGATTTTTCATTTTTTGGTAGAATGGGGTAAGTATAGCACAGGCGATAAACTCTTTAGAGAACACTGACCTTGCCAAGTCAGCTGGATACCTTTAAGGGTTTCACTTCAAGAAACGTTTGAAATAATTCTTTTGCATGTTTTTAAGGCAGAAATAGCCAAGATAAGGAGAGGGTAGCATATCAACCATACGTTAGCAAGCAGCAACCTGGTGATAGTGACTGAACCCATGAAGAAAATATTTCCTGTAGTGAAGCTCTGTTCCACTAAAACAAAAGTGGGTGTGTGCCCAAAATACACAAAAATAAACTAATGAACTTTATTTTAGCCTAATGGAGGGGAACCTGTAGTAAGGATCAATAGCATCAATAAGAAGGGAAGGTAGACATTATCAAATTACTACTCCTTTCTAACACACACCAGATATATGGCATGCATACAAAAATGGTCAGCACTCTTGATATTTCTAGTTGCACCAAACATTTTGATGTTGGCTCCTCTACATGCCTGGGTAGGGCATTGTGCAAATTCAATTTCTATGGTTAGTTTATAATTAAATGTATTGTGTAAATCAACTAGAAAATGCAACAAAACCAATTATAGATAAGCATTCCATACAAGTATAGTCAGCCCTGAAGAAAAGAGCCAAGGAAATTAAGAAATAACATCTTGTGCAAAGCAAGAAATTACACCAAGCCATGGTTAATTTGAACCACAGTTGGTTGAACAACATGCCAGTGTTCTGCTTTATGAATTGTGCAGCAAGGACCAAAGAAACCATATTGAGATTTAGCATAATGCATACAGACAGCCAATATTGAACTGATATTACTTACAGAACGTCCACATATAGTGCATCTCCCTTTCTATCAATTTAATTCAACAAGGCTGTTACAACTCATAAAGTTGGGTGCACTGTATGAAGCACAGTAGTCCGTAAGTTCAATTCCCGGAAGGGGGTTGAAACATATGAACTACAATAACTACTATAGCTGTGTGTATCTAATGAGTCTCAATTAGGAGGAGACTAATTGTAGATTTAAAAGCAATAGTTAAATAGAAATCTTTTTTAAAAAAAAGAAGAGGTAGGAAGCACAACATGGACTACATCACACATCATGCTAACCCAAGATTGCACAATCAAGATTTATGGGGAAAAAAACAAAACCTATAATCAGTTGTGTGCACAAAACTTGAAATGTATGAAATGGTTTACATACCACAATGAAAGAAACTACTATATGATTAAACATAATAGATTAACCTGTTCCTTAGGTTTGGAGGAAAGAGAAGACAAGGGGGAAATGGTAATCTGAGAGAGAATGAGTAAAGATGTGGAATAAGTTTTGCTTTCCTACTTTTTCTTTTATGTTTCTGTTAGAAAAAGGAATAACAGAAGTTCTGACTAAGAAAGGTAGAAACTCAAACATTCAGGAGACGGAAATCTGTCTTTATTCATTATATGGTTTGTTTCTCTACTCAGCATTCTAAGTAACCAGTTGATCTACTGAGTTATATATTCTTTTCAAAGAACTCTCTTTTATTAGCATTGTCTGAAAATATTTCCCTGCCTAGGGCAATAGACTATTTTGGCAGGGAAACATCAGGTACACTTTGGATTCATTTTATTCCTTCTGGCTTGATTTACTTCCAGCAACACTGAGGCAAAACAGAGAGCAGAATGAGACTGGGAGTCTATAAAACATGAGTGAAATGTTATATTCTGCTAACAGTTTCCTCAAAACGGAATAATGCCCATTTAACGGATTTTTCATAACACCACTGCTACCAAGAACTTTTTCTAGAAGAAAACTCAAGGAATGTATTTGATAGCATGGAAGAATTGGAATTATGTCACGAAAATGAAGGGATAAAAGGCTAGTTAATGCACACATGGTCTTTTGAGAGATGAAGTGTGGGCTTCAGTCCATCTTTCCTCCTTTCAAAAGGCTACTTCAGACGCAAACAACTTCTCTGATTCCTTTCAAAGGAATTCCAAGCAAAGAATTAGCCCTGTAGAAAATCTTTAAACTTAATTCTGTCTCTGGAGATTACTTCCCCTAGTCAACAGTTATTCAGTAGCCATAGATGGCTGAAGGTGGACTTGAAATAGGGTCTCCCCACACCAAGCCTATTGCTTATCCACACTATTGACCCCAAAGGAAAAGGAAGTGTTGACTCAGCAACCTTGCAACAAAATTCTCAATAACTGGCCTAATCTGGAATAAAATCATGCTGCCAGATATACACTGCATCTCTGAGTTAAGCTCATGCCAATACTTTTACTTCTGTAATTCTTGGAAATAAATAATAAAATAAAAATAAATAAGTGGTGCTTCAGTTGCACTGTAGTAGCCACCATCTTAACGTTTTTGACCAAATTCTGCAGATATACCTGGTGAAGTCTCAGTCTATCAGGGTATGTTCCCCCCATCACCTCCAGGTCTTCAGGTAAAGCTAAGAGTCAGTGCACAATTGCTTTCATACAATTTCCCAGTTCCATCTTGAGGCAAAATTATCTTCCTGATGTATGAAACTGAGCAACCTTTCTGATGCTCGATGGATATATCATCCAGGACATTGTTTCTTTATCTTGGCAACTTTAGGATGTATTGTCCACACATTTTAAAGTTGTCAAAAAATGGTCTAGGACATTCAGGTGGCAGAAAACCACCACCACAATAACAAATTCCTTGTGTGTCTGATCACACTTCTATTCTATTCTAACTTTCTAAGTTTCCCATTCATATATAGAAAATTCCAGGACAGCAGAGTTATTGCAGTGAGATGGTATAAATCATATACATAACAAAAAAATGCTTTGACAATGACAATTAAATCCTCAGTGCAAGTGAGAGGCATCCTAAATCTTATGATTAACTTAATGCTTTTAATAATAATAAAATATTTCAATTATATCCTTCTTTTCCTCTACAAGCACAAAGAGTTAGTACTTTTTTTCCTCTCGTGTATTCCCCAAACAAGTATTCAATGAGATAAAATAGCTTGAGGGACGGTGGCTGGTTTAAAATCGCCTACTTACTGACCTTCTATTTTATCTCTTGTGGGCGGGAAAATGTGGTATGGAAGGATATACAGGTAGTTCTCAACGTACGGCCACAACTGAGCCCAAATATTATGTTGCTAAGTGAGAAATGTCTTAAGTGAGTTTTGCCCCATATTATGACTCTTATTTCCACATTTGTTAAGTGAATCACTGCAGTTGTTAAATTAGTAATGTGGTTGTTAAGTGGATCTGGTTTCCCCATTGACTTTGCTTGTCAAAATATCATAAAAGGGGATGATATGATCCCAGGACACTGCAACAATCATAAATGGGAGTCAGTTGTCAAGCAGCTGAATGTAAATCACATGACCATGGGGATACTGCAACTGTCACATGTGTGAAAAACCGTCACTTTGTAACTTCAATCAGTAAATGAACTGTTGTAAGTTGAGAACTATGTGTACCATTAGCCTTAGGCTAAAATAAAGTTCATTTAGACCAGTGCTTCAGAAACTTTAAGATGTACAAACTTCAATTCCCAGAATTCTCTACCCAGCATTCTGGGAGATGAAATTTACACACCTTAAAGTTGCTGAAGTTGAGAAACTCTGATCTAGATTTTCTAGAACTGAAACACTGACTTAATTAAATTCCCGGACGTACTGGTTTTATTGATCATATAAAATCATCTCCCCCAAGATATAAAAAAAGTGCTTGTGTTTGTGGTATATCACACCAAGTCACATAAACATACAACACATCATTGCCATTTCATCTTTCCCCATTTCCCAATGAAGTTCCAGGAATGAAAACTTTTTCAGGATTGATCGAAGTTTAAGGCATGCACTTTGCACTAATTTATCCTTTAATTTTTACTCAGGAAAGTGTTTTATTATTAGTCTGGTATATAAATGTTGACTCAGTAAATTAAAAACCCTTTTGGTTGTGCTGCTTTATTGATTTTCATTGCTGTTTTACTTTCATGTTGCTATAGGCTGTTTGGTAAGAAAGCAGTTTTGTCTCAAAGTGATTTGTGTGAGTGTGTGAAATCAAATAAAAATATTTATATGAATAAATACAACAAATTAGAAAAAAGGCAGGAGTAATCAAGAAGGCATCACTCATCCTAAAAAAGCATCTGCCCCTCTAAAAAACTCCAGGACCCCAGCTCATTCTTCTTGTCAAGTAGAAACACTGCCTCCCCACTTTGTTTCAATTTCTCTGTTAGTACTACAATGTAAATATAAGCTCAGCTGATCTTGATTAATCATTCTGGATTCCCTAGGTACCTCCAGATAGTTTAGGAATAGAATTCCTTGCCTTCGTAACTAAAGTAATTACTTTATTTAATGTTCATTGTTAGTGCCCAAGACATCACATCTAAGAAGGAA
The DNA here is from genome assembly GCA_032468155.1 of Oxyrhabdium leporinum. Taxonomy (NCBI): domain Eukaryota; kingdom Metazoa; phylum Chordata; class Lepidosauria; order Squamata; family Cyclocoridae; genus Oxyrhabdium; species Oxyrhabdium leporinum. The sequence goes on from JANHFL010002122.1 coordinate 111,636, forward strand.
CCAAAGTATTGATGCCACATGCCAAAGAATGTCACATGCTTTCTGGAATTTTTCAGCTTCTCCGTTCCATATTCATGACACTGACCTCACTTGAAGATGAGATATCCTTTTTAAGAAGTACTTTGAGAAGTAATATTATTGGTTGCACTCCACAGTCACAAGTATTCATGCAAAGTTTTAATTTCCCCTCCAGTGGGTGCAACCCTCTTTCCTGTGCACAAAAAACCTCATTATGTACATACACAGGTCCTCTCAGAATTTACAACGTTGCAGTCTATTCCGTGAGAATAATAGGAATTCACTAATTCATAGATATTTTAAAGTGACTGAGTTAATGTTGTTAATGTTCCCAAATTATTAATATTATTAATATTATTAACACAGAGTTGGTGTATATGGGAGAATATTAAAATGTTTGGCTCCATCCTGTTTGTCTTCTGTGATCAGAAGAAATCAGATGACTACAAATCAACTTTTTAATCTTAAATCAAATGTTCTGTAAATTTTCCACACATGCACACATCCCACAGAAACACACATACCTTTTAACTAGTGAGCAATTTAAAGACTAATAGGATTCATCCATAATTACACAGTTAAGTAAAATTTATGTATGAAGGAATTAACTGATTTCCCTCAGGGCAATATAAAGCATAGAGACAGTGTTCTCTCTGGTTAGATGCAATGAAGGGGGCTGGGGTGGGTGGGAGGAAAGTACCATCTCAGTGTTTAAAATACTTTATCATCCTCCTGTAGAGTCAGTTAGGTGCTGGGAACTGAGAGACACCCACATGGAAGTTTATTTACTGATCCTAAATGACTGATATAACAGATCTTTGCTTTGTTTGGAATAGAAAACTTGAACAGCTTGTCCGCACCTCTCCGCTCGGACATTAAATCAACATGGCTCTATTAGTGTCCGTAGGATGCCAGCTGAGCCATCTCTAAGCCTGTCACCATGATGTCTTCATCTGTAACCAGAGCAGACGTGAGCTCCTGGCAGCTTCGGGAGGTGACAACAAATCCAATTAGCTACTCTCCATGGCGCCACAATGCTACTGTGAAACGGCCTGACAGGGAGGGTGGCTGCAATACCCTGCACAGTGGGGCATATCCTTCATAAGGGGGGAGAAAAATCACTAGCAAACGCTTAATTGCTGGAATGACTTTCCAGGCGCCTGTTGGAACCTTTACGCACAATCTGGTCAGAAATGTGAGCTATCCTTGGGGGTTGATTGTTGCTGTTGCTGTTCCAAAGTGGGGCGTGGAAAGGGCAGGGGGGTTGCGTGAAGAGGAGCACCACAGGCCCTGTACCGATAGTTCACTGAACACATATGCAGCTCTTTCAAAAATGGGTCTGCTCTCTCAAAATCCTACAAAGAAACCCAAGAGCCCCTCTGTTCTGCTTTGGTGACGATGCACACGGAGATGACACCTTGCAATGTTATTGTTGGTGGGAACTCCACATAATCTGGGGCTTAAAGCCAAAAGACAGACGCAAACCCACTGTTCCAGATTTCATCTCTCTTGGAAATTAAGGAGGGAGGGGTGGGAAGGGGGAAGCAGAATTGGAAGGAAACGAGGCTGCTCCAAAGCTTTTAAATGTAGGATGTGAGAGGATGATGGTAACTTTCCAAAGCTGCAACTTGGCCGTCTGTGCTTGGACAATCGTTTAAATGCAGGTTCTTCTTTCAAGCAAATTAGCTAGCAGGAAAATAAAAAAGTTTGCATTTTCCCTAAGTTGCCAATTTCTCTTGAAGCATAAGGTATTAACCCTTGCTGGTATCATTATTTATTTCAAGTTGAGCTCCAAACCTCCCTCCACATAACAGTAGGCTTTTAATTCACCAGTTACAAGTACCTCTACATACTCTAAATGTATTTACATTACCAAAGTGATATAAATTATTGTACAGCTTACATGTTTGTCCTCACAATATAATTATACTTTATAGAATTTTTTTATTTTTGTTTTTAAAAATAAGCTCAGTGCATCTCTCAAGATTATCATGTTCTTGGACATAGAACATTCTTTACTCCACTCTAGATTGCATGAGCTATCCTGCTAAATTTTTGACGTGTTAAGATATCTGTGTGGTAATTTTACCAGTTATTTGAACGTAACTTCAAGATTTGAAAGCAGTTATGCATCTGATAGAAAAATAGTTATTCTAAAGTAGCAATGGCAACACCAAAAATCTGAATGAACTTATCAGGTCGTACTAAAATGGAGTATTTTGCAGAACAAATGGTGTGATAAGAAATAACCCAATAATCTTGCAATAATTGCTCTAAAATGCCAGCAACTGTACAAAAATTAGACTATGACAAGCCCAAAAAAAATAGACAAGAAAAGGAAGTTTTTTGATTTCAGGGAAGTCAGATACTCCTTTACTGGTCACCTGATCCATATCTGGTCTTCAAAATGTGCATCTTGCACAGTTCTCTTATTTGGGAATTCTCCATGTTGGTTTACTACTGACCCTGATTTCCAACCTGCTTCATTGTGAAGACATTGCTGAAACTAGTATAGAAGCAATATCTGATGCTCACATACTATGCTCCAGATCAATAAATATACTAGAGAGGTTACCATAGGAATGTTATTATGGGGGTAGAGGGGAGGAGATTGGATGGGCTACAAAATGTGATATAATAAAATAGTGTTTTTGAAGAAGTGTTTGGCAAGTCCTTGCATCTCTTTACATATATTCCGTCTCAGCTATACATATATTTCTGATCCTATATATACATTTTATTGCTTGCTCCTATTTATTCAGTGATTTATATCTATGATAAGTTAATGCATTATGCACTATGTTACAGCTTTATAGCACTTCCTTCCTTCTGTACTGTTTTCCTTTTCTTTCTGATAAATCCCAACTTTTTACTATGCCATTTCTTATAATATACTGGAAAATATTAACTAGATGGCTTGATTGTTTTCAGTACACAGTCTAAAACCTTTATTCCTGTGTTGTTCTGTTGCAGCTCCATTACACCACAACTCTGTCTCTTAATGATCTTCTGACTCTCAATAGTCCTTTGTTAGTGACCTCACATTTTCTTCATTGCTCCTGGGGGTGGTTGGCATCATATTCCTTACAATATAGCACTTGAGCAATGTAAGATAATAATCCTCAAAAAAGAAAAGTGTAATGGCAAAATAGGGAGATGGAGGATTATAAGATAACGTGGCAACTGAACAACATCTGGGAACACAAAATGCACAGTCCAAGAATGAAATTGCTTCTGCCAAGGTGGCAAGCCAACCTAGAATTGTCATAGAAATGTCACGTAAGGCAGATTCAGAGCATATCTGGAAGACCTTTTGGCTTGGGGCATAAGAAACTTTAAGAGAAGTTAGAAGAGTTTCAATAAGACTACGTAAATGTTTCAAGCACTTCTACTTACCTTTCTTCAAGGAAGCAGAACTGATCGAGTCAGGGGTGTTTGTAGGAGGGTCATAAATTCAAGATAGTGACCATGAATGTGCAGGTAAAGCCCAAGCTCTTTCCAGTCATCCTGAATTCCTTGTAATGTACCAAAGTCATTAATAAATTAGTGGAGGAGTGGGTGAAGACATTGCAAACAAAACTGTTTCTCAAAATACTGAGTTTGTTTTCTCAAGTTTTTAGTTGAATCACTTTTTCTTAGTAGTGGACACTAGTGGTTCTTTTCCAGATACAAGAAAGGTATGAGGCCTTTTCCATTGGTATGTAAAGGATCTTTCCATTGGGTATTAAACAGTATTTATCTGAGTGCTAGGTTTTGAAACTAAGCAGAGTTAGGTGTGATCAGTAATTGGATAGAAGTCCATCAGGAAACATAAACATCACAGTCTCAACTGGGAAGTAAAACAAGTCTGGAAGAAGGCAAAGATGAACAATTTTCTAGTTGTTTCCAAGAAAATTGTATGGACATGTCATCTGCAGTTGAACTTAAAGGTCATTCATGCAGATTAAACGAAAACACCAGTCAATTGTTTCTGTTCATCCATGTTGCTCTTTCACAAGCCTGAATTATTTTTTTGTTCATATGAAAAAAAATAAGTCCATTATCTCTTGATAAGAAGGTGCTGTTAAAAATAAAAAAAATGCAAATAATTCAGTCAAATAGACAGAGAAATTGGTTATACGAGGCTTTGGAAGAAATAAAGTGCTCTTCTGGAAGTAGGTGAAGAGGGCTAAACAACAGAGTGAATAGAATTGGGACAGATTTAAAAATAAAAGACATTGAACTGAAGTGAGATAATGCTGAAAAGCAACTTTAGAGGTTTGCAAATAGTAGAAGCAAAATGAATTTTATAAATGTTAGTATTCAAGAAATAAAATTGTTGAAAAGAAAGTCCTAAAAGTAATGAGAATGCTGAAAAATGGTAAATCTTCAGATATATGTAAATGTCATAACTGGAGAAATGCTAAAATATGAATCTGGTTTGTTGAACTTGTTTGTCAAGATTGCATCTGTGTCTGATGATTGGAAGAATGCCATTATTGTTCCATTACACAAAGGGATAGAAAACAAGAATGAATGCAAAAAGTACATAGGGATTAGTGTGTTAAGTGTGCCTGGTAAAGTGTTTGGCACCGTTCTTATTGAAAGGATACAAGTGGTAGCAATGAGGGGGGGGAAAATCTGGCAAATGCAATATGACTTTATGCTGAAAGTGTGACTTTACTTACCAATCAGATTTTGGCTCTTCCTCAAGGCAATGAAAAATATATGAAAGTGAGCAAGAACATTTACTGTATGTTTACTGATTTGGAGAAAGCATGTGATAAAGTTAACAGAATTGAAGTATGGAATATTTGCATAAATATGGATAGTTGGTTGCTAAATCAAGTAAGATGGATATAAGATGAAAATAGCAAAGGCACAAGAGTAAATTCAATGCTTAGTAAATGATTTAATACTGTGGGGTGAATTCCTTGTGGTTGTTTAATGCATTCATAGATAAATGTGCAAGAAATGCTGGTGTAGACATTAGAAATATGCCTGGTTGCAGACATAAATATATGTGTATTTTGTATGCACATATTGTCCTGTTATTGACTGAAAACCAGGATGATTTGTAGAGAATATTAGAGTGTGCGATGCAGAGAGGATTTGAAAATTATTGTATAAAAGGTTATTGTGATTCCCAGGAAAAAAAGGTGAATAAGAGCAAGTTATACATAAATAATGAAAAATTAGAGCAAGTAGATGAACTTGTGTACTTTGGCAGAATGGTTACTAAATATAGAAAGGCAGATAGAGTAATTTCAAGATATATAATGCTGGTAGAAAAGGAGTGGGCAGTGAACGGTCTGTTGTAATGAAATTTTGATTGTTAAAACAAGTAAAAATGGCTCTGTACAATATTGTGCTCCTGCTCCCTTTATTATATGGAAATGAGAGTTGGGTAAATGAAGAAAAAATCAAAAACTAATTAAATACAGTGGAAATAGGGTACTGAAGAGTCTCTCTGATAAAACAAGAAAAAGGTGGGAAAGAATGAATGGATGCTGAATGGATGTGGATTGAATAGAGAAGTAAGTGACAAGTATGAAAAAAGTGCATTGAGCTGGCCTGAAAATACAAATAAAGTTAATGTAGAATGAATTGAAAAGCAAGTATATGAAGAGTGAATAAATCAAGAAAAATGGGAGAACAGAGTAAGTTATGATTGGATGGGGTTCATGAGATCATCAATGAGACAGATAATAAGTTTGATGGCTCCTTGGTTGTTTTCTTGCAGATGTTTTACTACCCAAACTAGGTAACATCATCGGTGCTAGTAGGGAATGGGATTTACTCTCATGAGCAAAAAAAACCCCAACCAAGCTCAGAGAGTACCAAAGGCCCCTCATTTAGCCCTTGGGCTACAAATATTCTCTTCTATTGATACATAATAAGTTTAAAAGACAAATACACTGAAGGTTACTATGCGGAGATAATGAAGAAAGTTTTAAACTGTGGAATGCTTTTAAAGTTTCTGTAATAGTATGTGAGAAAGAACTTGAGAGATAGGAGGAAGAAATGCTGCCTAGGAAAGTGTCCAATAAGAGACATCTTAACCAGCAGCTACATAATGAGCAGAGAATGAGGCACAGAAGGGATCCCTAACTTCTCAGGCTATAAAGAAGATAGCACTAGATTTGTATTTTCAGATTTGCAAGGTTTTGTTAATGTAGCATTATAACAAAGTAGAATTAGCTCATCTGGTTATGTTTCCAGTCTGTCTACCTGGGAAGGCTGACAGTTTGATACTACATGCCCCTGATAAGGAAAGAAAGCTGCTTTGAAAAAAACCTGACACATTGCAATAGAGCAGAAACAAAATTGAAAGACATCTGGCTTCCAAAAGCCCTCATGCTGGTTTCCAGAAATCCCTAAAAGTCATTACCAACTTCAAATTTCTAATATAAAGAGGAGGAGCGCTCAGGAATAATCATATCAGATGTTTAACTATATATTAACACTGAACATTTAACTAAAATAAAATCTACCGTCACTAATTTTTGGCCTGCAGGTCTTGGTTCGGAAAAAAAAAAGTTTCCAATTTTTTTTTCTAATTTCTTAAAAAAAAAACCACCCTCCTCTGAAAGATAATACTATAGAACAGTTAGAGTATCAATTAGGAGACAAGAACAAATTCTCAATTCTTTTAGCACAGAAGCAAATAGAGTTTTTCTACTCTCCCCATACAAATTATAGGTGTGAAACTCTGGATTGGGAGCCCACTGAAATGTTAAGCCCTGCTACTCTCTGTGTAAATCACTTAATTCAGATTGGACCTTCCTTACTCAATTTGATTAGAAAAAAAAATGAACACAACTGCATGATACATATTCAAATGAACTGTTCATAATACTATCCAGTAAGCAGTTCAATATTATTCAATGACCAGGAAATGTACAATAACTCTTTCACCAGTGGTGACTATAATAAATGCAATAATGTTGATCTGGTAAAAATAAAAGCTAGAATGATTTCTTTCCTTAGAAAAACCCAGAGCAATTCATGATTTTCCCTGCGCCTCCAACATCCCAGATTCATTGGAAACAACACTAGGCCTGTGACTGTTTTACAGAGGACAAATATTCAGTGAGATTTGGAACTACTGGTTTTATTTTTGGGAACAAATGTGATGCTGCCAGGCCCAATTATTTTCAGAAAGTATCTTTTCGACAACTGAAGAGGCAGAACAGTAGGGTTTGGCCTGCTTAGGGAAGTAGAGGCTGGCTTTCAAAGCCTATAAAATTGTCATGGCTCCTATTACATGCTGCCGAGCCAGGGTCCCAGTGCATAAGAGATAAAAGATGTCTCAGACATTTTCTTAACCTGTACTTAGCAGCTGTAGCAATTCTAAAACTCAGGATACAATATGGCAACTGGTTGCTTCCACTCCAGAGACTGAGTGAAAGAAGAGCTGTCAGTTCTACAAAGATTAAAAGCCACAACTGAAAATTCCACCGTGTAATGATACATCATAGCATATATTCTCTTCAGTCCTTAAATCTGTGTCCCGTTTCCCCCCCCCCTCCAGTTGGGAATCAATAGAGCCTCTGAAGAATTTTGCCAACAGAACAAATAAAAGAAGCCAGTTTTGACTGTAGGATGTTGCTGAAATGAGGTAATGAAGTTTCCAGGAAAGCTTGAACACAAATACATGAAACAATTTGGCTGCAGCACTGGTATGCATCAGGGTGGCAGATCCTGCAATTAAATACCTGAGATGATTCCACCGAAAAGCATCTGTACTCTTCAATCCAGAGTAATTTGCTCAAATAACAAGCCATCACACAGGGAGACACGTAAATAAATCCCCAAGGCCAAACAATATAACATTGGAAGATTTGGCTGTTCCCCACCTTTTAAAATAGATAGGGAAAGCATTATTAGAAAGCATAAGAGTAGACACAGGTAGGAACTGTTTACTGCATGGTTTATGGGTAGGAAAGTCCATTTTTTTTCTCAGTGTTCTTGGTGAAGATTATCCTGTCTTCCAAAGTTGCTACTGGCTTTATTGTATAAAAATGATCTATGTTTCCCTTAGCTAGACAATCAGTGAGCATGAGGAAGTTTATTTTTATGGAAAGCACGATTCCTCCCCTAACATGATCATCCCAATCTGAACCCAATTCTCCAGCATTGGGTTTGCAATATGTTTTCACATAAGATGAAAGCTGAAGTGTCATCACTGCAGGATAAATGGGAGGAGCTAGAAAAGTAACATATTTTGAAGTATCAATAATTTGTAGCAGATTCAGAATTGGTTACTTTATTCCTACTTTTAGAATTGTCTGCAGTAAAATTGTTTTGTTAAAAGTAAACAATTATTGGGAGTTTATGGGTCTTAGAAATCCTTTTGCTACACATCTGGTTTTTAAAAAAAAAAAATGAAGAATCAACTATTTTCTACTTGTTAGACTTTTTCTACTTACCTATTCACTTAATTTCCAGTCATGTTGGATATCCTTGCTTCATTTCACTCTTTTTCAACTGTTTTTCCACCTGCAGTTGTGGATACATTTTTCTCCTCTTTCCACTCATGTTATGGAATCTGGTCCTACCATGAACTTAATATAACTTAAGTTTAAATTGATTGTGTTAGTCATAGAACAGACATTGTGATCTCCCAAAAGAACCATCCTGAAACACAAATCATTGGACATTCAGTACATACCACACATCCTCCGTGCAGAGAAGGAATGAAAAGTCCTAGAGTGATAGACCGTAGTCTTGTAAACCTAGAATGAGATAAATTGCAATGTTGAAATAAAAGGCTCTCTAATCATCCTTTGTATTTGTGTATTTGTGGGGGGTTTTTTGTAGCAACATCATGTCACTTAGTCTTATTCATATTATAAATAACTGTAATCTAAGATGATTTTCAAAGACTTTCTGCTAAGCTACTGTACATATTTATTTTTTATTTATTTATTTTATTTTTACATTTATATACCGCCCCATTCCGAAGACTCGGGGCGGTTTACAGCTTATAAGCA
>JANHFL010002122.1:130064-144578 GCA_032468155.1 Oxyrhabdium leporinum
GCAAGCCGCGGCAGCGGCACCAGGCAAGCTCCGGGGGCCGGGGTGGTGGGGGGGCGGTGGCTAGCTAGGCCGCACATGGCCCCCGTGCGGGGAGCGGAGGGATGCAAGCAGCGGCGGCGCCAGGCAAGCTCCGGGGGTCATGGGGGAGCGGCTAGCTAGGCCGCATATGGACGCCGCGTGGGGCGAGCGGTGAGCAGGCGGGCAGGGGTGGGGCCAGCCAGAGGTGATATTTGCCGGTTCTCTGAACTAATCAAAATTTTCCTTACCGATTCACTCGAACTGGTGCGAACTGGCTAGATTTCACCTCTGCCAGAAATGATACTTTTTTAAAAAAGTCACTAAGTTTCACTTTCTCAAGCTTTAAGCGACTTTATTTATAAAATGTATATAGCTACCCATCTCACATATATGGTGTATACAATTTAAACAAAACCATTTAAAAACATAATGATTAAAAAGATAAGAAAGGTCTGGAGTATTCCTAAAGGTAAAGTTGAAGCAAAATATTGTGACGCAATCTGGTCATCATGTTTATGTTTGTTATATACGATTTGAGCAAAGGGCTTCAACCTTCGATCAGTCACTTGTCCTTATAAAAACTCTCAGGTTTTATTAAAACAGACATATGTGGATGTTCAGACTGGGAACGCTATTGAGAAATGAGCAAAAGCCACAGAAATAGATTCAAAAGTTCAGCATCCTTTCTGCTGTGCACAAATCTAGATACAGCAACGTGAAGAGGACAACCTTTGAAACTGAAACATCAATCCCTGTATTATTGAGCATCCATTACCTTGGATCTTGAAAACTATCCCCTGAGTGATGACTGGCAAACAGCTTAACTCTTTGATGATGATCTCTCTTGACACCCTGTTTCAGATCTTGCTAGTTTGTACATTTCTTCTTCTTCTTCTACTCCACCTGTTTCCCTCTCTCTCTCTCTCTCTCTTCCTTTTTTGAAAATATATTTTTATTGAGAATATTTTATAGCTATAGACATATAAGGAAAGATTTTTTTTTTAAAAAAAGAAAGCTAAAAAGTGAGAAACAGTAAAAGTCAAGAGAAGAAAAAAGAAAAAAATCAAAAGATGCATTTTCCAATTTTCTTTACAATGATTACAAACATAGTTATTACCATCTCCACCCTCCCCAATTATACAACAAGCTTTCTTTCTTCCAAGAAACAACCCCTTTTATTCAGTAGTTTTCAAAATCATCAATTCATTTTTGTCCATTTTCAGCAAAAAGTCCATAAAAGGTTTCCATTTTTTGTAAAAATAGTTATTGTTCCTTCTCTAGTCAGAAAAAGTCAATTTGGCTATTTCAGCAAGTTCTACTATCTTCAAAATCCACTTTTTTCTGTCTTCCAATTGTTTAGAACCATTGCCAAACTAGAGCTATGAGATCAGGATAGCAAACATCTAAAAACCATTAGTTAGAGTTTTTACATTTATTTGCTTCCATTTAGGTGTCATCCCGGTTTTTGTCATTTGGTAGCATTATGATAGATCACACAAAGTTTGATACTGCATCTTGAAGAACTTGGATTCTGCTCTAGTTTCACTGGTGTAATCATTTCACTCCTTTTTACAGCAAGGACTAATCAGATACGGGCTATGAAAATTCTGGATGACTACTACGTGGCAACAAAGAGTTTCGTTATTGAGGTTTGGTATCCAGAGGATTAGGTTAAGCATTAAAAGTCAGACAAGGACTTAGAGAGTAAGAAGCACTTCAGGATTCATTTCAAAAGAGCTGATTTTGGGAATTCAGCTGGCTCAGCATGCCTGGATAATCTTGGGGCTGGATCATATTTGATGAGCACCAACTGAGTTGACTGTCCATTCAATGCATCATGGATTTGCAGCTAGATCAATGCTCATGATCACTGGTGGACTAAAAACTGGATAGTTCTCTATTTTAAGAGTATTCCATTGTTGGAAGTAACAATTGTTATTTGTGATCCTATTCGACTGATTATTTTGTGGCATAAATACTGACTGCCTGATAAGAGTTTCTAATATATTATTATTACATGTATGGTAAACTTGTTCTTTCTTCTTTATCATTTGAAACATAAGAAACCTTGCTAAATAATAACTCTGATCATACTTTATTATTGGTCATAATGGCTGGACAGTTATAGTTAGCAATATCTGGAGAGCCACTTCATGTCTTATAGAGATGTGTGTGACTATCCACAGCTTAAGCAACATACTGAAAAGAAGATGAATTCGGAAAACTCTATTAATAATTTCTTCTTAGATGAATGAAAAGGTTCCTTGCATTATTTGAAAACGCTGGATTTCTGTTTTCTATAGGTACCTGTAATCATTTTTTGAAGCATTTGCCAACCTCTGATCCAGATATTCTCCGTATTTATGTTTATTTTATTTATTGATTTTATTAAATTGGTATGCTGCCCATCTCTTTACCAAGTGAATCTGGGCAGCTATTGTTACTGTTATTAAGTTATTAAATTGTTATGAGTTGTTAAGCTATAATTGAGATATTGTTTTAATTTTAAATTTATGAAATTTATGTTTACTTATATTGTTGTATTGTAGCTGTTTTATTTCCATAAACTACAGAGAGTTAGACATTGTAGAGGTTTAAAATGTAATAGCAAAACAAATAAACAAATGAAGAGATACAATTTTAAAGCAAAGACAAATAATTGAAAGACCTGAAAATTTTAAGCAGGGCCCCTGAGGATCATTTAATACCTGCAGAAATCAACCAACAGTATTTATAGCAATTGAGTTAATGTAACAATAATTAAATGAATGTTTTTCTTCCACCCCTGCCTGCTAATAAACTGATCATCAGGATACTGTAATCAGGACTGATTTGGGATCTTCTGGATGTTTGAATATGTGCTATATTAGAGGGGGTGGGATAACTAAATAATCTGTGCGCACTGCAGGATATATATACAAGCACCAGCATTTTCTCTGATAAGAGCATTGTTTCTGGGTGTGTCTGTGTATTTTGTGTATATGTGTGTGTGTATAATCTCTTCATATTACAAAAATATAGAAATCTTCATTGCATCTTCAACTGTGAACTATTTCATGCTGCATCACAGGGAAATGTCTGTGGATAGAGATAAGGCATAGTTTCCTGGTTATCTCTATAAAATAAATGATAGAAAAGTATAACAAAACCATTATCACCATGTCACCAGTGGGACAATAGAGCAGATTTTACCATTTTTGTAGTAGTGGAAATAGGAATATCATATGACAGATGTGTTTGAATTTACAAATAATTCTGAGAAAACAAAAGACAGTTCTGAAATTAAGTAGAAGGAATTGCCAATATTTTTGGTGGGAAGAGAACAGAAAGCAAAGAACAAGTTTAAGCTGTTATTCATGGCAAGCATTTAAAAGACTTTTTAAAATTTAAAATCTGGGTAGTATCCTGTTTTGTTATGTCATCACCTCAGACAATTCCCCATCGATACCATGATACAAAGGCAGGCAACTTCTGGAGGTATACAGAACTGCCTGATTCCCTTTGTGAGCTGGATCTGGAGTTCCAGAAATATCTTAATCTGACATTCTCTGGATCAAGAGCAGGGTTTTGAAAAAATAAAGCTCCATTTTCTCTGGGAGTGTTTTCCCTGTATTGAGGTAAAAAATCCCAGCAAGGGCAGATTTCTTCTCTTCCTTAATTAAATGAGAGAACGATTGGAGCTTTGCTTCTGTTGCACTTTTTCTTGGATAGGCCTAGAAAGTGGTAGAACAAAAGCCTTTTCAAAAAAGGAAATGTCTCCCTCCCAAGCAGCAAATTATGCACACTCTCTCTAGAACAGGGTTGTAAAACTCAAGGCCCATGAGCTGGATCGGCCCACGGGGTGCTTAGATCTGGCCTGCGGAGCCACCCTGGAAACAGCAAGGGACCAGCCCGTGGTCCCTCTGCCAGTGAAAACGGAGCTCGGGAGGGCTGCATACCACCCTTCCGGGCTCCATTTTTGGCCACAATGCAGCCCTCTGCCAGTGAAAATGAAGCCTGTGTGCGGGACCACCGAGCTCCATTTTCGCTGGCAGAGGGCTAACAAAAAAACCTAAAAATAAAACAGAAGAAGAAATGTTTCCCCTTTTGCATTTGAGCATGCAAGAAGGGACAGGAAAGGAGAAAGGAAAACAGAAAAAACAAAGAAAAAGAAGGGAAGAGAGCAAGAAAGGAAAAATAAGGAAAAAGAGGAAGAAGAAAGAATGAAGAGGGAAGGAAAAAGGAAAAAAGGAAGGAAGGAAATTAGACAGAGGGAGGGTGTGAGGGAAGTCCTGCCTTAGCACTTGGCCACTACAGGTGCCGACACGAGTGATGCGAAGTTGGTCACGCCCCCTTGGCCACGTCCACTCCAGCCACATCCTCCCCTGGTCCCCAGAGGTCAAACACAACCCTGATGCGGCCCTCACTAAACTTGGCATCCCTGCTCTAGAAGAATTTTGGAGTCTGCAATCCAAGGTTGTAAAACATTTTTATTGGAAGCCCTTCTATCAAATTTTCAGATAGCTGTTTGTGTCAGGAAAGGTCCTCCACTAGACAACAACTCCAGAGCACATCCTTGAGATCAAACAGAGAGGAATCTCTACTGACTTTGGGTACTTGTCCATCTAGCTAGCCTCCTACTGTGACCTCTGCAACATTTCTGCAAAGGTTTCCCCCCCCTTACTAGTGGCCTGATCCTCTTTAAAGTGAGTGTTAAACTTCTGACTTTTTTCACACAAAGCTTGTCTTATATCCCTGAGCATTGTGCTGCACGGCAAGGCAGTTCTTGGCACTCTTTTCCATCCAACATATTAGATTGTGTAATTTTACATAGGGCTGGTGGCCTGGATTGATGGAGCTAGCTGTGTGCGCTAAATTATGCAAGGTATGTGACTCCCATAAAAGACCATATGCAAGCATGGAACATATTTGCATCCTACTTTCTGAAATGGCAGGGTTGTTGCTATTTTCATAAATTACTCAGCACCATGGGGCCACCAGTGTTTGGCCACGTAATAAGGAAAACTCAGAGATGCAAAAAGGAAGGGAGCCAAAGAGCCAGCATTGGCTATGACTTTCTGGAACACAGCCATTGCATATTTGGAGACTCTGCTTGTATAGTGTCTAGAGCAGAATATTTTTATACGATGGCTGTTTATACACAGTATAGCTGTTTATATAGCCATATACACAAGAAACAACTGTGTATCTGATGAGTTGTATATCAATATTTTAAATCCTTCCTCCTCCTCCTCCTCCTCCTCCTCCTCCTCCTCCTCCTCCTCCTCCTCCTCCTCCATGATTGCCTCATGGCTTCTCCTTTGTGACCTGAATATAGAAAAAGAATCTTAGCATGTTCAATATAGTGTGTATATAGATGCAGTGTACTGAAGAGATTAGATCACAGAACTAATGCAAGTCACAGAAAATAGAACTTGCATCTCTTTTCTTTTCCTAACTTTTTCAAGAAATCTTTTGCTGTTTATAACATTGTATCAATCATCCTTCCCACTCTTTTAAACATGTTGACTATAATCTTACGTTTCCCAGTTATGCCAACTGGAAATTATGAATGTTTCAGTTTAATATGGGGATTACGTAGGGAAAGACTTACTAAAACCATATTTTTGGACTCCATTTCCTGATGGACTGATGCCGTACTTTTAAACTCAATATTCGGTTAACTTCAGCTTGAAAATGACATCGCAGTGAGTGTTGATCACATTAAATCCATTCCACTTAAGCAATGTTAATCCGAAGCCTGCAGCCTTTCACTTTTCTCCCAGATGTGAAATTCCTGTCTGAATGCACTCCCCCTTTACAGCAGACAAATGTAAAAGTTGCATTTGAAAGATGCCAGCTGTGGTCCTACCCCAGGTTTATTCATATGGGACCTTTACTAGGTCAACTTAATACTTGACTACTGCTTATTATCCCATCAGTCTTCAGGGACAACCCATGATCTAATTGCCCAGCATTTATGTTGCCTGGCAACCATAAATACAGAGTAATAATCCTTAAAGGGACAGTGTAGAATTTCATGCCCCTGCAGTGAAGTACACTTCATTTCCCAGAGCACCCTGGGTTTTTTAATTCAGTGAATAAAAATGTGTAATGAATAATTAATTATGTGCTTGAAGGCACAATAGCTGCCTACTTTTGAATATTCATCAGTGGCATTATTAATTCACTAGAATTCCCGAGGAGCAGTAGGATAGGTTTTTAGCCTAGCTGGAGGACTTAACAGATAGTGTTTTGAAACATGAGCAAACTTTTTTTTTTAAAAAAACAGATTTTGTTTGGGAGGGTATTTTTTTTAAAATATTTCTTTTCAGGAATAAATATATATACATCCCAGGTATTAGACAGAAATAGGCAAAACTGCAGAATAACAGCTGATTTTATGATCAAGATGCCTCTTCCAACTAAGTGTACTTTACCAAAGCCTTCTCTTGAATGTTTTGAGGCTCAAAAAAAAAAAAAGCCCTTTTCTTTTCAAGTGGAGAACTCCCTTTGCCATGGTGAAATTTTATAGGCTGAATTTAAATGATTTCCCCTCACCCTCACATTTCCACCCCAATAAATGTTTTTCATGCTGAATTTTTGATGTCAACTGCTCATCAAAAGTAAGTAAACAGTATGTCAAGGGAATGAGATTTAGGGTGAAATCAAAAACTTTATGTGGTTGAGCAGGAAGGCTCAGAATAGAGTCAAGATGCATTCCTCATTTGGAATTAAAACACCTTTCCCACTACAAAGCTCTCCTGGTAAAACTATAAAGTCCAGAAGCTAAAATTAACACTGCTGTTTATAGGAGCTTTATCAGAAGCAAAGTATTGGCAATCTTATAGGTGGACAAAGGGTATTTATAAATGTTAATTTTGTGGTTTCTCTCACATGGAAGAGTAAGGATCGTCTGCTATATAAGATTTGGGGAAAAATATATGACACGGAGCTGTGATTCTAAAAATCTAATCTCTGGAAAAAGAAATAAGTCAGTCAACAGATCAGTTTAGGTTTACCTTGCATTAGACGTGTATGAGTTTAATGTGCATGTTCACTTTGTTCCATATTGTGGTGGAATGTAATCCAGATTCCCAGGAGAAAGGCAGTGTATTCCAGAGGAATAAGAGACAGTGAAGTTTGGATAGTTTGGTTGGGAGGAAGAGGGTCAAGCCAGCTCCCCCCCTAAAATATCTAGTGTTCTTCAACCTCATCAAGTTTAAGATGGATGGACTTCAAAATTGGTTGAGGAATTTTGGTAGTTGAAGTCCATCCATCTTAAAGTTGATGAGGTTGAAAAACATGCTTCTAGAGTATATCTTTAATGATGCAAGTAGTTTGCTTTGGCTTGGCCAGATTTCTGTCTTCACTGTCTATTATGTGAAGAATAATAAAGGAAACTGTTTAGAACAGGGGTATTAAACTCGATTTCATTGAGGGCCACATCAGGGTTGTGTTTGACCTCGGGGGGCCAGGGTAGGTGTGGTCAGCTCAACATCACTTGTGTTCGGGGCACAGGTGGTGGCCCAAGTGCTCTGCCAGCAAAATTGAGCTCCCGAGCTCTGTTTTTGGCTGTGATGGCTTCCTGTAACCCTTTGCCAGCAAAAATGGAGCTAGGGAGGGCCGTGCGCATCCCTCGCGAGCTCCATTTTCAGCTGTGATGGCCTCCTGCAACCCTCTGGCAGAGAAAACGGAGCTCAGGAGGGCCACACGCAACCCTCCTGAGCTCCATTTTTGCTGGCAGAGACATCGCAAGCCAGTCCTTCATTATTTACAAGGTGGCCCCATGGATTCAGATTCGACCTGCTGTCCTTGAGTTTGATACGCCTGGTGTAGAAGTAACTATTTCTTTCTTGGTTTGGTGGGGCCTGATGATATTGAGATTAAAAGAGTATAAAAAATATTTTATATTTACATTGCTCATATACATAAGCACACTTCTGTAATCATTTTTTTCTTACCTGTTTTGGCTGTTAAGGCAATGACAATCAAAATGGCTAGAAGGTTTAAGCATTTTAAGTGAGCGGGTATTACAGAAATACATAAACTCCTGCATTGAATCGAAAATGCAGATAGATAGATACCACCTTTTGGCAATGTCAGGTCATGCACTGAAACTCTTTGTGTGGACATTCAGAAAGACAGGAGGAAAAATGCTTAGGTAAATTATGGAATCCACTTTTAACATTTTGCCTATGGCTGTCTGTTGCGATAGTCTTCACAGGGGGATGAGACACATTGATGAAGAACAATCAAAGGCTACTACACATCTTGGTGTATTGGTGGATATTATTTCATGAATAGAGTACAATAAGATTGCCAAAAAACAAGTAAGGAAAAGCTCTAATCCTTTTTCCTTGCAGGAAAGTGTACACTTTTCCAGTGTATCTAATTAATGACTGTGTTTCATAGAATACTAGACCACATCATTTGGTGTTCTCGTACACATTTCCCCCCAAAAGAGATATTTTTGAATCAAAAACTACTGTACAACACTTGAAAAAGGTGTGTAATCAGAATACTGCAGTCTGTTTCATATAGAAACAGAGAAATAGAGATCTGGTTTAATTACTCTTTATTTAGTATGTTTTAAGTGCACTCAAAGAATATCATATGATATTGTATCTGTAACTTGTTTTTATTTAGACTGGAATTCAAACACCTTCCAATTAAAAATCACAAAAATAAGTCTTTCTTTAAAAAAAAAAAATATTAAAACACTTGTAGATTATCTTTTGGCTTTAAAATGGATCGTAGTCATATTTATATGGTTAAATAGAATGTTCAATGTAAGAGCAGAAAATAAATAAAGTGAGATTATAATTAGCTAATTTAAAATACATAAAAACCTACTGGAATAAAAATGCCTTAACTACTTGGGCAGAAAACAGCAAAGAGGCCAGTTTTCCAGTCTGGAATTCTATTAACAAGCCCAAATTTACCACAAGCTTACTACTTGAAGATCACTGAAATAATTAATGCAAGTCTTCAATGAATTTACATATTAAATCTGTTAGGACTTGCATAGTATATTCTATGATGTGTTTATTTAATATTTCATATAATATACTGACTTTCTAAATAAGATGTTTTCAGAATTCATAGGTAATATGCAAACCAAATTCCACTGAAATTAATGGGATTTATCACCAAAACTAATGTTCACATTAATTGCAATGGTAATTCTCATGGACGTTATGTTGAATTTTAAGGCATAGGCATCCCCAAGTCAGGTTTGATTCTTGGTGGCTTCATGGATTTACTTAATCAAGTTCTTTAACAACAATACAGGCAGTCCTCATTTAGCAACCGCCTCATTTCATGATGGTGATGAAAAAGTAACTTTATGAACAATCCTCTCGTTTATGACTTTTTGTAGTCCACAAAAGCAAAGGAAAGCTGAAATTAGATTACAAGCAGAATCACAGGTTCATTTAGTGACCACTATGCTTAACAACTGAATTGCTGTTCCCAATTTTGGTCACTAAATGAGGGCTGCCTGTATAGAGTTAGCAATTGTTTTCATCTGACCTTGGAGATTTAAATTTATTCAAAGTAAAATGATTTTAAATAACGAGATTTTACTGGCTGTATGAAGTAAATGAGATTTTACTTGATAAAGTAAAAAGTTTTTACTATGTTTCTATCAAACTCAAGTGTCAGTGTGCCAATATGACATCAAGTCTCAATCATGCCCTTTCATCCTGCTCTTAAAAATTGCCTGATGAAACACATTCTTTCTTGTCGGCAAAGAATGAGTCTAAATAGAAGTAGAGTAGTTCTGTCTTTTCATTGTTATCTGTTACCTTTTAGCATTATCACTGAGCACCTGATATACTGATCCTTTTATTTTGAAGATAGCTGGAGAAATCTTTGTTACTGTTCTGAAATTTAACCTTACTGACATGTTCTGTGAAATTTAACGTTACCGACAGACTATAACTATAGACATGGCTATGATCTGATTTGTCCACTGTACACATGTATCCTTTTTTGTTTCAGTACTTCACTGAGAATTTTCTGCAGGACTAGTTGCTTGGTTTGCTGTGAAACTATGAACTTAGTGGCATTCCTTCTATATTAATAATCTAACTGGGGATTGCAAATAATGGCATGATAATATGCCACCCTTTTCCTAAGTAGATACTTTCCCCATTGCTTCTAAACATGGAGAAGGTACAGTAGCAATGGTAATGGAGAAGGAAGCAATCATTTCCAATTAAATGCATACTTTGTAGGTTGCAAGAACTGGAAATGGTTGTAATGGTGGTGATTTAATAATAATAATTCAAAGGTGCTAATTCTGGAGAAGGCAGAATTGAGAAGACAACAAGAGATAATAAATGTTGTCTCTGCAAAGAAGCTGAAGAAACAGTGGATCTTCTAATTAGCTGTTGCAAGAAGATTGCACAGACTGACCACAAACAATGGCATTACCAAGTACCAGTAGCAACAATGGCACATTGGAAGATCTGCAAGAAATATCATTTGCCTGCAAGCAAGAACTGGTGGAACCATAAAATAGACAAAGTAATAGAAAATGAAGAAGCAAAAGTGTTCTGAGACTTTAGAATCCAAGCAGACAAACGCTTGTCGCATAACACCCCAGACTTAACTTGTTGATAAGAAAAAGAAAAAAGTATGGATAGTAGATGTTGCAGTACCTGGAGATAAAGGTAAAAGGTAAAGTAGTCCCTGCGGATTTTACTCCACTAGTCATTGGCAATTATAGAGGGCAGTGCTCATTTCTATTTCAAGGCCATTGAGCCAGCACTGTCCGAAAACATTTCTACAATCACGTGGCCAGTTTGGCATCATGGATCTTCCCATGAAAGTGGTACATGTTTATCTACATGCGTTTGTATGCTTTCGAACTGCTAGATTGGCAGGAGCTAGGGCAAAGACAGGAGGTCACCCCATCATGGGCCGCTCATGTTTTGAACCTGGGCTGTCCACTTTCCAGTGGACAAGCCCAGCGTCTTAACTGCTGAGCCATTGCGCCTCCAAAATAGTAATTGTACCTTGGGTGAAATTCCAAAACATCTGGAGCATCACTTGAACACAATCAGCATTGACAAAATCTCCACCAGTCATTTGCAGAAGTTTACTGGGAACAGCTTACATCCTGTGAAGCTATCTTTAACACTATCAAATAACATCTGCCTATTTCAGGTCCTTCATAAGGATTTGATAGGTAGACATGTCAAATGTAGGCTAAACATCTTATTGAGTCTGCGAACAACCATATCCAATCAGCCAACTTCCCATTGCATTACATATTCTGATGTCCCACAACTAAAGGAGGAAACCAACAGTTCTTAGTTAATTTCATCCTTTAAGGATCTGCTAGGGCAGCTAAAGTTCTGGACTCAGTTCAAAAGCCCCTCTCCTCAATGAAGAAATGACCTTTTTTATTTATTAAACTTATTAGCTGCTCCAGGGTAATTCTGGGTGGCTTATAATATAATATTAAATAATATATATAATATTAAAACATAATATTTAATATTATAATATAATAATAATATAACTCTTTGTGGCTTATAATATTAAAAGATAAAATAATATAAAAATACAAATACTCAGTCCTAACTAAAAGATGGAGAACTTGTTTTATATTCTACATGACATGGACACCTGAATTAGAAATAAATTGGCTCAGCTGCCAAAGTTGATGATCTCTTGGTATCAAACAGTTGTTTCACTTTTAAGATAAAAGTGATCACCATAAACACATCCTTAAGGAACATCACAGTGCTGAAATCTGCCTTCTGGTTTCTAAAATAATACTGATTTTTTTCTACTTTTTCTCAGAGTGTTTGTGGATGTCTTTTGAATTTCTCTGAGTAATATGCTTCATTGTGTTTTTGAAAAAAAAATGTAATTGTTGTTGTTGAACAACTTCCCAGTAACCAAAGCCACTCTTATTCTGTATTTTACATTAGTCAATTTTTTTCTAGAACATTGTGTCCAGTTCTGGGCATCTCCCTTTATGAAGCAGAGTGATAGACTGGAAACTCTTCAAAGGGGAGCAGCTAGAATAATAAGAAACTGAAAGGAATGGTTTGAGATGTTGGCTATGTTTAGCCTGAAGAAGCTACTCCTGCAGGAAAATGTGTTATTTCTTCAAGTATCTGAAGGGCTACCTTGTAGAAGATGGGTTGAAAACATTTAGAATTGTTCCAAATGATACGACAAGAAACAATGGTCTTAAATTATAAGGAAGCAGATTTTAATTCAGTATCAGGAAGACTCTGATCTTATGTAAGTAACTAAGAGCTATTCAGCAGTGGAACAAAATGTTTTGAAAGATAGTGAACTCTCTTTCACTGGAAACGTTTAAATGGAAGTTTGAGGATCATTTATCTTGGATATTGTAGTACAGAATTCTGAAGTGTGCAGGATGTTAGTTTAGATTATCTCCAAGGCTTTTCTAACACTTAACATTCTGTGGTTGTATGATGCTTCCCTGGCTACCCATATTCCCCAGCCTCAAAAACTCAATGTTTTCTGTTAGAATTTAGTAGAAAGCTAGAAAGTCTGCAGATGATCATTGCAATTATTGAAAGATAATTGTACAAAACAACACATTCTCAAAGGTATATACACTTTGGCTACATATATTAAAATAAGAGCAATAACACCACGTTCAGCTCATAAAAATTCAATTGAACTTGTCTTATCCTCTGGAAAAAAATTGAAAATATATTCTCTTTCATACAATTGATTGCAAATCATTAACATACAGAGAATTTACCTAAAAGTAGTTTTCCACTAATGCCTGTTGAAAATGGTGGAAAAAAATCTTGCTAATTATTCAGGCGTAGGGCATTTCCACACCATCACTATTTTTACTCCTAAATCTTCCTAATGGAGTTTGACCCACTATAATTTTGTGCAAATAAGATGGGGAAATCACTGATTGTAAGAATACATGCAAGCATGTAAGTTACTGATAAGGGCAAAAAGCATAATCCAATCTCTTATAATAAGAAAAGGGATGTCTAAGATATCTTACTAACTTTCTTTGTCACATAAAAATTCTCCTGTGAGTTGATGATGAAAGACTTGCAGTTTCATCATTGGAGTAACAGGATGTGGAGGAATAAATAATAGAAAAAAAACCTATGATGAAATAGAGGAAAGCTCAAGAGCTGGATGGTAGAGATCAGCCACCTAAAAAGTTCTCATCTATGGAGAAATTGACCATCCATTAGTTCTGTTAAACTGCAGCCAAGCAAAGAAGCAGAAACTTGATTCCAAATTTGAAGAAAAAGAAAGACAGAAGCGAAGTGTGAGCTCTAGAAGCTAGTTGATGGTAAATGATTACCCAGAATCAGAATTAGGTTCTAAAATGACACAATGCCCCAGTATGGGAATGAGTGGTTGTCTATCCAGAATAGAAATGGTAATGCCATATGGTAATTGATTTGGCTAATTTTTTTTTAGAAAGCCGCCTACTCTTTTATAGTGACTCTAGGCGAGTTACAAACAGTAAAAACACAAAATAGGAAAAAAAACGCACATAAAAAGCAATAACTCCCACCCACCCATCCCAGTGGCAGCACACAATTAAATAAGCCATTTGATGGGCTCCATTACACTCTGGGTTTCCCAGGCCCGCCGGCAAATCCGCATCTTAAGGGCCTTCTGAAAGACTGTCAAAGTGGGGGTCAGATCTAATTTCTGGAGAGATGATGTTCCAGAGGAAGGGGGCCACCACTGAGAAGGCCTTTCTTCTGGGCCCCACCAGATGTACTTCCTTAGGGGACAGGAGCCACAACATTCATTGCCTCCCCGCTCCAGTGGGTCCCGTGGACTGGCAAGAGACAGTCCTTCAGATAACCTAGTCCCAGGCCATAAAAGGCTTTAAAGGTGACAACCAGCACCTTGAATTGCACCTGGAAGCAAATCGGCAACCGATGCAGCTTCCCCAGCAGAGCTGACACATGTGCACACCAAGGTCTGCACAAAACCATGTGGGCCACTGCATTTTGGACCAACTGGAGCTTCTGGATGCTTTTCAAGGGCATTCCAATGTAGAGTGTGTTGCAATAGTCAAGACAGGAGGTGACTAGGGCATGAGTGACTGAGAATAGAGATTGTTGATCCAGGAAAGGGAACACAATCTGCAGTTGTACAAAGGCCCTCCTGACTATGACTGCCACCTGCTCACATTCATATACATCAGTAATTATCCCTTATGAAATGTGCATATCCATCCCTTTCTTTTTCCTTTACTTTTTTCTTTTTTTGCTTTCTGTCTCATCCACCATCTCAGACCTGATCTATACAGTATTTGGACAATCTGAAAAGTGTTTAAGCATGTGATATTTGCATCCAATTATGTTTAAATTTTGGGGCCATTTTCATTTAACTCGGGTATTTCAGAGATAGATTTACTGGTGTAATAAACTGTTCAGCTTATGTCATAACAGCATGACATAACAATACATGAACATAAAGGTCATATAAATAAGGGATTTTCTTGGGTTCTGTATACATCATCTCTAA
>JANHFL010002123.1:0-23302 GCA_032468155.1 Oxyrhabdium leporinum
TAAATACATTTCATTTGTTTGGTCTTTATATTTAATAGCTTGAAAAATGGCAAGCCATATAAAGGTTTATTACATCACCATTTATGCTCACATTTATTATGTACTTGTAAAAATTGATATTTTGCTGTAAATTAGCTATAAACTATTAGCTATTGACTATTATACGTCAGAGTTTATAGCTGCAAATTAGCTATAAACTACAAGCTATTGACTATTTTACCTCATAAATAACTATTTTCCATGTTTTCTCTATTAGCATTTACAGATATCATTTTTTGAATATATTTTTCCACCCATTGTTGTATTATGTAAGACTCATTACTCTTATATTTACAGTATGTGACTAGCCTTTTTTGGGAAGGAAATATTTTTTAACAATGAAAGGCAATTAAAGCTAAAAGTTGCTTTATAATCAATATTCTCGAACTCTCACCTTCTACTACTATGTCAGATGATGGGTTAAAAATAAATTGGGCCCATAACAAAGGATCATGTAGAATGCAGAACTCCTAAATGCAACATCTTTCAAAAGTTAAGTGTATGTGCTTCCTTTCAAACTTATATTTAATGTTTTTATCTGGTCTCTAAACATATTTAATAGTAAGATTGTTCATGGGAAGACTTGAAATGCTCACACTGCCTGAGATATTTCTGAAAAAGGAAAGTCAGACAAAAGGCTATTTTCTGTTGTCTGTTTAAAGAAAGAATTAGACAGCTTTTAGTATAAAAATAACTTTTTACAGGTAGGCCTTGACTTACAGCCATATGTTTGGTGGCTGTTCAAAGGTATAGCATCACTACAGAAATGACTAATGACCATTCCTTGCACTTACAACCATTGCAGTACCCCTATGATCACATGATCAAAATTCAGATTCATGTGTTGCAACGTCTTGAGGTCAAGTGATTGCCATTTGTGACTTTCCCTGTCAGTTTCTGACAAGACACGTCAATGGGAGAAGATGGACATAGATTGTTGGGGGTGATATGCTGACTCTGTAAACCATTTAAAGATGGCTGTAAAGCACTATGAAGCAGTATATAAGCCTAAGTGTTATTGCTATTGCTAAAACAAATAGGTTAAAATAAAATAAAATAACATTTTCCACATCTCTAGTTCTTAGAAGATATTTTTTTTAAGAAGCACTTACTTGGAGTTATAAATGGTTAGTATTGCTTATGCAGTGAAGTTTGGAAAGAACCTCAAACTTCCTCAGTCAATCCCCTTCTATATAACTGGAAATAAGGAAGATGGATGGTGGACAAAGCAGAATAATAGTCTGTTACTGAATCATGGCTTGTTCTTTGATATTTCACATTTACACAACAGGAAAGTTCCTTTGTTTCTCTCTAAATCATTACCAGAGAATTGGGGAGTCAACTTAAATATATTGTTAAGAACTGAAGAGGTTTTTAGAGTCCTAACAAGGAATTTTTTTGTGTGTTTTCTATTTCTTGTCTCTTATCTCATCTCACCACTCCTTTTTTCATGTTGGCTCATTTTCTTTTCCTGGAAGAAAACCAAGGAACCTGTGTGTGTGTGATCTGATATTTTTGTGTATGAAAGAGATATTGGTGGCATCTTTTTCATATACAAAAATCTCTGAGTCAGAGATCATAACTGATATCTGAATCAATTATAAACCCTATTGAAAGAAATGTTTAATTTTCTTGATGGAGAATTTCAGTAAATGGAGGAGGCTTCAGAATTGTGAACAGGCCACAATAGGGCAATTTGGGCTGCCTCTTTGGCCCAGTATTTCAGGGAAGGCTTCTCTAATGTCTCACTCCTACCACTGGCTGAACTGCTTCTAGGCTGACCAGTTTTGGGATTAACCACAAAAGTCAAGGCTGCCAATTGAAAAATTCATGCAATCCAGAGCCATCTAGTGTAAACAACCTTCAGCCAGTGCTGGAAAGGTTTCTGTCTGCTTTTTCTTGTCACAAGAAATCTAAAGAAGATGCTGAGATGGTGTCCAAAACTGAGCAAGGCAATGAGTCAGGTGAAGCTTGCATAGTTTAAGATTCATCAGAGGAATTCATGCCTTCAAAGCTTTGAACACCCCTTTATCTTGCAGTATATTTTAATTCAAAGTTATTGATCCAGCCTTATCCATTTTTTGCATGGCTCTGTCCATTTTTGTGGATTGTGACTTCTGTCAAAGATGGGCCTGTCTCTATGTACATCTAGAGATATACCGTACAAACATTCATATATGCAAATTGCTACATGTATTTATTGGGCAAGAGAAAGAGAAATTACAAGATTAGTTTTAATTGGAGCTGGAAAATTTAGATTCACAAAGAATCCCATTGATCTTTTTCTGTTTATTATTATTAATATTATTATTGTATCCCTTGCTTCTCATTTTAAGTTTTGGGCCATCTTCTTTGTTGGTAAACAAGATATTTGATCTAAGCTCGGTCCTTAACCAATTTAATCCATAAGTGAACTATAATTTATTGCACAGTTTAAGCTCTGAATGATGGGCTGATAATTAGTGATAAATGTTCATGAGTAAATAATCACTTCTGATGATTACTTACTTTGTCTTGTCTTTGTCTTACTTTGTCCTCGTTGATCTGCCAAAAATGCAATTTATGGCAAATTTTGAAAACATACAACTACAGTTCAATCAAATCAGAGGTCTGCTATCTCATCTTGAGCGTTCAGAAGCCATGGGTGTATAATTGTGTGTATAATTTAAACGGGGTTTTTAATATTTAAAACAGCCGTTAATTTAATTCTTTTAATTAATTTTAAATTTGTATATTGTGCTGTTTTAAATAAAAGCTGTGAACCGCCCCGAGTCTTTGGAATGGGGCGGTATATAAATACAAAAATAAAATAAAATAAATAAATAAAATAAGCTAAGATATAATACTCTAACTTTGATGTTCTGAGAACACAAGCAAAGAAGAGTTATTATTGAATCTGTAAACCATGTTCATTTTACAGATTCTATGTAGCCACTGTAATTACAGTGGCTATACAGAATCTGTAAAATCAACATGGTACTTATGTGATAAGAATGTGCAGTATAGTAAAGCAACAAGATGTTTAGAAAATTAAATTAAAATAAAAGTTGACATTTCAAGAATGTCTGCCGTCAGTCACTTAATTGGGAAAAATATTTTAACACTATGGGTAGTCCTCATTTAGCAACCACAGTTGCTGAGCAGAACATCATGTCTTGCAACAGGTTTACAAACTTAATGTACTTTAAAAAAAGTTTCTGCCCATCAATGCTCCCTGGCAGAATGAATATCATAGCAAAAGCATACAGCAAAACTAGAAAAAACATTTGTGATGAACAATTGAAAGCACAAAAAATGGAAATCTGTAACTGTGCCTTTATGAGAGTTGAAAACCAATTCTCTAATGCTACATTTCTTTACATGAAACAACTAATAGACAAGAAAATAACGCTGCAATCATGCCAAACATGTCTACTAAATTCAGAGCTCTTCGTTTTTGCTAAATAGATGTAAGATTAGACAAGTGCTTTCCAAACTGTTTCTTTCATTACCAAAAATGCTGATTTGAAAGTCCTTTTTAACCAATGTAGGTAAAATACTTTAAGTTAATTTAAATGTCCCTGTTGTGATTGGGTAATGGGTTTGTGTGTCACTGTCCGAAGATAAACCACTTTTACCAAATTTTGGGAAACTCATTGATATTTGGGAAGCACTGTATGAGGCGGAAGAAGTTTTTTTTTAATGATTGAAAAATTAAAATAGAAAAATGCAAAGAAAACACCTGTAATGAAAACAGTTCCATAAAAGAAAAACAAAAGACCTACCTGTAAGTTTAATTTTGGTCAAACGAGCCAAAATGTTAGGTAAAGTATCCAAATTTAATTTCATTTCTTTCCAATCTTTTTCTTCTTTTGATACGGATTCTTCCACAGTTTTTGTAACAGTAGTAGCTGCTGTCAACTTCAGCATTTCTTCATTCATCACTGGTTTCTCTGAGAAGGGAGGCAGAAGAGGTGAAATTGATTTCACCTCATGGACAATCATTGTCTCTTCATTTGAACGCTGTCCTTCCAGGCAAGGCGGTACTGCTGATGCTGGCTTCAGCTTTGCCTGCTGGAAAAGTGTTTTCTTATGCTGCATTACATACTGGAAAAGAAAAACACCTTTTTTTAAAATAAAACAGTTATTTTAACATATTTAGGTTTCTTCAAATCACACTTTTCACTTTCTATGTGTTTCTGAAAAAGTCACATTCTATTGTATCATACAGTTGTATTGTGTGATACAATTTATGTATGATAATTTCATGGGAGCTTTTTTTTTTCCTAGTAACACATCCAGGGATATTTCTTTAACTTATAGCTATTTTATATTTTAAACACTAATGCAAGATTATTACTAAGAGTACCTTAAATTCTAGTTGAAGGTTTCAACTACTCTGTGAATCATTAAACATCATTTGACTTACAGAAATATACAGAAAAGTAAAAGATGTACCTATTTTACTAGCTCAGGGGTGTCAAACTCACATTGTCACGGCAGTGTCATGTGACTTATTGGGACTTTTCCCCCCTTCACTAAACTGCCAGCGCGTGACGCATCCGGTCCACGGGCTAGGAGTTTGACAGCCCTGTTCTAGCTACATTCTATACACCACACATGAATGCTACCTTAAATAAATTACAATTCTTCCTTGCTATACAAATGTAATCCATGGATGATGTGACTAAAATATAACCCAAGAGCAACAACAATTCAATTCTATCCCAGTGGTACTTTTTCTCCCTTTGGGATACTTAACAAATGTATTTTCATCTCCATTTGTAAAGTCCGAATACTGAAGTGCCATCATATCCAAGTGGATATGAACGTAAAGAAAGTGTGCTGACAGAGACAGAAAGAAAGAAGAGGGCAAACAGCAGCAAAATGGATGGACTCAATTACAATGGTGATGGGCAAAATGGTGAGAGGCTTAAAAGGCCAGATGGTTTATCTATGTTGTTGCTAAGAGTTGACAATGACATAGTGGCTCACAATCAATTAATCAATCCAGAAATTGTACAGCTGTAATCAATTCCAGCTTTCGAGATGGTATGCAATGTTATATAAGCTTACTTTTCGCCTGAAGAAGTTCAGCTGTTGAAATGTAACTCCCTTTACTTTGATGACTCTAAAGAAACATGCAAACTTGCATGGCATCTGTTGCATGATGTTTTTTCTTGAATGTGCTGCAAAAATTTTCCTGCAAAAGAGAATTCCTCTTAAAAACATTTACAATAAATATTACAGCAAGCTACAGGTGTATGCACCAAACATAATACAGGAAACATTCTGCCAAGCCATCCTATACTGTTCAGCAAAATAAATTTAAAAACTTCTTTGCTGTTCTCAATTGCCTAAATAAAGTCTGCAGGGATCCCAGTGCAAGAAAGGTAAGACTAGTATACATATTTCCCTTTAATGAAACTATTTTGAAGACAGTTTATCTCATCAGCCCACATGCTTCCCAGCATCTATTCATCAATCCATTTCCTTCCTCGCCTCTACCATTGGCACAAGCCCTTTACTTATTTAATAATATTGGTATATTGTTTCTTCACAGTGCTATTCCTAGCAGTTTACCTAAAATAAAACGCAAACAAAAACTATAAAACAATAAAATGCAAATTAAAAAGCATATTAAATGGAAAAATTTGCATTAGAAACTCTTTACCCATAGTATCTAACCTCAATGGCAATCATTATACTCCAGATGGTCTCTCAAACAACACTGGTTTCATAGTTTTATCAAATATGAGCAGACTAGGCACCAACCTAACCTTGCACTGATCTTCCCAATGTTTTCTCTTCACAACTCCTTCTGCCTCCTCTCATTTGCCAGGACCAATATCCCAATGCATTATATCTCATCAGCCTCCCTCCCTCTGATCTTTGCAGAATTTTCCCTTCTCTTTGTTGCCATTGTCTCCATCCTAGGGAGGCATGTCCTAATCTCCTGCCTGCCAGTATATTTCCTTTCCTTCTTTTCTTCAGTTATCACTGCAATGTTTTTAGGGTTTTCTCCATTCCTAAACCACAACACTTGTGCAAGAATGGAAGATAACACTTGTGCACAACATAGCACAACACTTGTGCTATGTTTTGAACGATAGCTGGACTGTTTCAATCCATATCCAACCACGCACTTTAACTTGGACATAAACCATTTCAAAAATAGTTGTTCTGTGCATGACATTTTCCATTTCCTAAAATAAAATTATATAGATCTTCAAATTCAATAGCAAGAGGGAGATGCACAAGAGAAATAAGATTAAAAAAACTGAAATTACATACAATTCGCCAAATGCAAAGGAAAATCATTTAGTATTTATTTTCAAACAACCAAGCTAAGTTCTTTTACTAGTCCCATTGGCTAAAAAATGGTTTACAATTAGTCAAGCATCAGCAAGATGGAACATTTGTTTAACAGTAGCTCATAAAAGTACTGAACATTAACATCAGGATTGTTTTATTTTATTGTTTAACCAGCTGCAGCATGTTTATTGCAGAACTTAAAAATGACTTGCTATGATATAAAGCAAACATAAAGCTTCAGCTTTTTAACTGTCATAGTAAAAAAGCCATGACAATTAAGCAAAACGCTGAAACAATGCTTTAAGAATCCAAAGTATGTGTTCCTGCTCAAGCTCATATAGTATAGATGTTACACATCCACTAAAAAGGAGTTTCAGTAATCTCAAACTAAAAAAATCCTTTTAAAAACTGTATTTTATATCAATAAAGAAGAATATTTATAATTCAGGGTTGAAATGAGTGGGTGTCCTTGGTGCTCTCTGAGTGCTTGTTTTCTTTCAGATGTTTCATTACACAAACTAGGTAACATCATCAAAAAACAAGCAAGTTCAGAGAGTACCAAGGCCCCCCCCCCCCATATTTTATATATACATAAAATATGCTTGAGTGTTAGTTTGGTATAGTAGTTAAATAACCCAGGTAGAAAACCAGAAACCGTGAGTTCAAATTGTATTTTCTGTACAAAGCCAGCTGGCTGACCTTGAGCCAGTTACTCTGTCAGTCCCAGGAAGGAACCAATGGCAAGCCACTTTTGAAATCTTGCCAATAAACCTGCAGGGACTTATCAGTGATGATGTGAGAAGTCAAAAACTGACTCAAAGGAATCAAATATGCTTCTAATTATGTGTTAATTTTTACATAAAGTATTAAAAGCATACAAGTATTCAATGGAACATGTCCCCTGGAAGCAGAGAGACACTCTTTTAGCCACACAGACATTTCAAAATGAGAAACCTTTTCACAATGAAGGGAAAACGTTTGCATTATTAAAAGTTTTATTTTCACTAATCAGCACTACGAGATTAAGGAGAAATATTTGGGTGTGTAAACGGATTAGGAAAAAAAATGAAGACGCTTGTCAAAACTGAAGATTGCACAAATACGCAGAAACAAACGTTTTGCCAAAAAGCAAGAGCTCTGACTTAATGTTAGGACTGATCAAGATGGCTACTATTTCTCCGTGCTGTCAACGGGAACTAGACCTCGATTCAGAATAACATAAAATGAATCAAAAATCCTTCCCTTTCCTTTAATTATGGCTTAACGCCTCTTATTAGCTAGAGCTTAACAGCTGCACGCGGACGGTCTCCGATTTAAACCTCTCGAGTTTACGGTGTCCTGAAAAGCAATGAAAGAAGCGGCGGTTGAGTTCGATGGGCTGCCTAAAAACACGACCTTGACCTCCAATCACCCTTTGAAACATCCGGAGAAAAAGCAGAAATCTGACGAAGAGAAAATGATTGGAGGAAGAAGCCTCTCTCCTCATCAACCACTCCAATCCACCGCTCTTGTGGGGATAACAGATCAGAGGACGGGCTCTAAAGTGGAAGCGAGCGAGACAGTAAGTCAATCCGAGGCACTGACCTTTCCCACACAGTCGTTACCTTGAGGCACCCGCCTCCAACCGCCGCGAAGTGAACAAAATGCTACGATCGGGTTGAGGCGTTTCAATCTCGGTGCCGGCCTTAACCTGAGGTAAAGCGGATAACGGAGGGGCGGGCCCCGGTCCCGACGCTCAGCCTGCCCTTCATTTCCTTCAACGCGATCCTCTGGGCGCCGCCATCTTGGACCAGAAAACGACCTTTCCCGGCTACGGATTTCTCTTCGTTTCCGTGTCACTAGGCGGGGGCTTCCGGAGAGAGCGAGCGAGCGAGCGGGCTCGGGTTGTAGCCGAAAGGAGCTCGGGAAAGGTTCTTTCGCAAGATTGACACCTCCTTCCCCCCCCTTCCCCCCCCCTAGCACCACGGGAGATTTTGCCACGCGGCGCGCTAAGGGTTGCCGTGCCTTGAAAGTTAGGTTGTTGCTTCTGATGTTAAGCTTGAAAAGCTTGCAACACGGAACCCTTTTTCACGTTCGCCTTCGAGCATCATCATCATCATCATCATCATCATCATCATCATCATTATTATTATTATTATTATTATTATTATTATTATTATTATTATTATTATTATTATTATTATTATTTAATATGTGTAACGGATATCGAGTCGGCAAAGGTGCTTTCTTTTCCTGTACGGTAGCTGGAAGCGTTCAGCAAACTGCATAACTCAGCAAAGATTTCGGTCGAGCGCTAAGCTCTTCCAAATCCTCGCACATCATACCCGGTCGTTATCGCTTCTCTAAGAGCTGGTTTACTTAGGTGGTTTTCCGATGAGAAGTCCTGCCCGTTTTTTTTGTTAGGGGATGCTTTTAATTTGGGGGGTGGGGTGGGGTGGGGGGCCAAGATAGACTGGGAAGGCTTCCTAAAAGTAGAGGAGGGCAAGGAAATGTCATGTTCGGTTGAATCTTCCACAAAAACTTTGCTATCAACTCTTGTATGGGGAAAACCATTTAGAAATAGCCCTAGACAGATTTTAAGCTGCTTTGGAAGGATTGTTATAGGCTGAAAAGTAAGAACATAAATACATTTCAAATAGCTTAGATTAAGCACATTTCCCATTCTATTTGTTTTTCTTTGCTGGGGAAGGAAATGCATTTTTACACAATTCAGGTCATAAATTATAGAGTTGATGCCCAAATAATAGGCTATATTCTCATTAAGAAAATAAATTGAGTAGTAAATCAAATGTACCATTCACAATAAAAAAAAATACTGTTAAGTTTTTCCATTTGCTTAGAAAATTCTTGGCAGAGTGGTCTGTGTTTAAACAGATCAATGCTGCTTTATGTATGACTGCAGAAATAGCTACTCACACATTTTTATTGTACCACCTTTGCCTGCTTCCGTGTTCCTACTATGGAATAAAAGGGAGGCAAAGAGAATTTTCCAAAATTCCTGTGTCTAGTACTTAATGCTTTTCCTTGGCAGACCTGGAATGACTAATAGCTTAATTTAATTCTGAGGTGTATAGCCTTTGATTAGTTATATATATTTCAATTTCATATGCTGACTTTTATTGTACTCATTATACAAATTGCTTTTTTATTTGTATTGTTTAACATCATTTGCAAGCTGCATTTTTGTGCATATGTCAGCATAAACATAAGTATTGAATGTTATTTGCTTTTATAGCAAATAGTCTTAGTTCAGCATACCTGAGGAAATCTTTTCTCCCATCCTAGTTTCCCAATGATTTGTTCAAAAAATCCCTTTTTCCTGGCCCCAAAATAAGGCTTCTGTCCCTGATCAAATTATTGTCTATCTTATGCTATCTCTGAGCAGTTTATATTAAGTTTGAAACGCTATATAACAGAATACAACTTCCATCTCTATGCCAAGGAACATAATATAATATGGTACTACACAAACATTCCACTGCAAGACAGAACAGTTATATCACATATCAAGGCCAAGATTTGACAGAATAGCCAATTAGATGGCTTTCCTGAATTGCAACAGGATGTCACTTTACCTCTATCTTACTATTTATTTTGCTGCCTAGTTTTTGACCAGCATTCGCTTGCTAAATTGATCATTTTAAAGTGAAGAATGTTTAAAATAATTTTATTTGCCAAGCTTTTTTTTTTACTATTATTTTATTTGGTTGGCTTTTTAAATGTAAATTTAGTGACATTGTATCTGTGGAAAAGGTGCTGAAAGCTGTTACCATAACCAAAATCTTGAGCTTTTCATTAACTTATTCATATATTTTATATCCTGAATAAGATACATTAAAGTACTTGTGTATATTTGATTTGTTTTGGAAGCTAGATTCTCTATTTTAATTACCACAGTTCTTCAAGCTTGATCTTGAACCATCAGTTCCAAATAAGATTCTCAGTTAAACAAACATTTGATTTCTTTCTTTTAATATACAAAAAAGAAGTCATAAATAGGAATACTTTCATTTTTGGAAAGTGTTAAATCATTACCACGTGGAATTATATTGATATTGATCAGTCTTTCCATAAGTCCACATAATTATCATGAATCAAAGAGTGCAAATTGTACAACTGTAAATCATAAAAGAGCAGTCATTTGCGCTACATCCCATTCTTGAGAAATGTGTATGTCTTTATTTAATGAAGTATGTACCTGTAAGTGATGACTGGGCTGAGCCTGAGGAAGGGGTCCAATGTGTAATCAGTTTGGAGTCCCTTTGTGCCCACAAGAGTCCAATTTGGAATTCCTCCTTGAATTCCATCTACCACCAATTTACCTTGACCACTAGTATTTCAGATTCTTGTCATTTTGGACCTAAGCATGGCTCCTGATTTCTTGCTCCTGACAATTCCAAATTTTTGTTCTACAATTCAGAATCACATTAATTCTTGCAAAAAACTAAT
Organism: Oxyrhabdium leporinum; assembly: GCA_032468155.1. Taxonomy (NCBI): domain Eukaryota; kingdom Metazoa; phylum Chordata; class Lepidosauria; order Squamata; family Cyclocoridae; genus Oxyrhabdium; species Oxyrhabdium leporinum. The sequence continues at coordinate 10,783 of JANHFL010002123.1, forward strand.
TAAACCATAATATTAATTAAACCAAACCAGTAGATTAGTGGGACAAAATATGTTTGCAAGTATACTCTCACAATTCCAGCAAAATTAATTTGATAGCCAAATTTTTAAAAACACATTGTGAGATGTCCAATAAACATTAAAAAATAGGTTAAAAAGGCATCCTTAGTTCCATATGACGCAATGAAACTATTTCTACAGATTGAATAGTGTCTTATTTTCTGCCAGTAAAGGAAACTAAGCAACTTTGTCATTTCAAATAATAATTTTGCTCAGTAATCTTTGATTTGGCATTATAGATTTTACTAAACAAACTGCTGATTTATTAGAGTCATTATATACTTAACTGCATCCTTAATAGTTGAAATGATACTACTTTATTGTTGCTATTTCAATCCAGAGGATTGAAATAAATAATAAATAATAAATAATAAAATAAAATAAATAATAATAATAAATAATAATAAATAATGGTAAATAAATTTACCATTTATTTCCTCTTATTCTCAGAATGCAATTCATTATTAGTCTACACCAGGAAACTAAGTTCCAGTTTAGCAACTTTAACCAATTCTAGTTGTTTTATATTCTACAGTTCTTTAATTTTATTTTCCACCATTTGTTTTTATTCTTGCCATCCCAAGAAGAAACAGTAATATGCCCATGAATATATGCTTTACAAGCATTTCAGGTAATCAGAGAACTCTTACAGCAGTGGTCCCCAATTGTTATGGCTTGGCAACCTAATGGGGGGAACCCAGGGATGGGCTGCTGGGGGTTCGCGTGGACCCTTAGTGAAGATTCTACAGGGTTCGCTGAACCGCCAAAATCCCACTCCCGTCTTACAATATTTTGAAAATATTAAAATTGTTTGATATGTCTTATATTTTATCAAATAATGCCATTTGAATACTTCACTGAAAAAATAGAATAATCTCCTATAGTCACTATGTTACTAGAGCATGATTGGATATTGTAGGACCTATCTGCCTAAATGATTAAAATTGAAATACTACAATAATAGTCAAGTGAGAAACAAGTCTGATACAGTTTGGAAAAAAAGTTGTGTGTTTGTGTGCAGGAAATTTAAAAGTCATATTTCTGATGATATTTTATATCTGATGTTACTTCAATAGGTGTCTGTCATATCTATCAAATTAAATTTCAGCATAAAAGTTTTAATACTTATTATGAACAATGACTACATTTAGCTGGAACAACATTAAGACGATACAAGGACTGAACATTTGTTTAAAATTCCCAGTCATAATTACCTGATTTTTGGTAAATTAAATGATATTCAAAATGCAAAAGTAAAACATATAGTCTTTGGTAGGGCTAAAATAATAAATACAGAACAGTACCTCATTGAATCATGGACAAAAATTATTCTGGATCATTTATTTCTTCTATACATTTTAAGATTTGATAGTAAAAATAGTTTCCCATTTCAAATTCCCATTGATATATATTTGGTCAGCTTCTAGATAAAATATCTTATGCGAAAGAATACTTTTTTTTAAGTTACCCACTTTAGTAAGTTATCGTATTAGAAGCACATATGAAAACTTTTACATTCCAGAAAACAGCTAAATTTTAAAAACAGTTTTAAAAATGCCAACCAAATTTATTAGATAATTCCTACAGTATTTCAGTGAGAACTGTCAAATCAATGTTTCTCAATCTCAGAAACTTTTAAGATGTGTATATTTCAACCTCCAGAATTCCCTAGCCAGCTGATCTAGTTAAACAACTGATATAGTACATAAGATATAATATGAGATGGTTCAGTCCTCTCATGGCTGAAGACTGCAGCTGCAAACAAAGAGAACGTATAAAGATCATGTAGCATGGTCCTTCATCCTTTGGCTACATTTTTTGTTAGACATTGGCATGTTTACACTCTGTTGATTACTGTGATATTAGAAGCTGCTCTGGTATTCCCCAAAGAAACTGTGGGTGGAAAGTATTCAGAAGCTTCTTTCATTTGCTTAGCCAAATAATCTAGCGTTGGTTTCAGAATTATAGACAGGCTGGAAGCTTGTGTGTTTACCTTCCCCAAGGAGTTTTGAATGGGACTATGGATTTTTCTGCCTTTGTAGTAGAAAGTGGGACCTCACAATGCTGAGAGCCTTGAATAACCTTTCTCCATTGGACTCTAGCTTATTTGGACATTCCTTACATTCATCACAGTTTTAAGTGCTGAAATAAATCCGTGTTGAGAGGCTGTTTCTTTGCAATAAAGATAAGGAACAACACAAATTTTTTACAGGCCTGCTAAACTTGTGGGCCTCCAAGCCAATTCTAAACAACCGGATATGTTAATCAAGTTCTCAATAAACTGCTTATTTTCATAGTGCTTCCCAAACACTGCAGAATAAAAGAGAGGGTGCTAAGGTCACAATACAGTCTATAGCTGATGATCTGCATTTGGCTTATAAGCTCAGAAGATTCTCAACTGACTTCTCAAAGTTGCTTGATAATTGCCATGGGAAAGGAGAATATATGCATTTTTCTAAATGACTGACAGGTGGGAACAAGGTGCTGGTTCTTTAATTCAAAATTGTCAGCAAGGTTTTGAACGAGAAAGGGATACTTATCCAGTACCTGCCAATTATGAGCTGAAGTTCCCAAGTACTCTCAGGTGGTGCTTCATGCCTACTTTTTCTTTTAAAGTCTGCAGGGACATCACACTCCTCTTCTGTACAACACTTTTTGTTTGCCTGTGTCTTTCTTGGGCCCAGGAAAGGGGATCAGGGCCATAGCAAGCAAGAAATTACAATAGTTCCAGCATTGGGAATTAACCCAGTTTTAAATTACTTTTTGTTACTGAGACAGGAACTTCAATGGGGCAATGTGGAACAGTTGAAAAAAGGCAGAAGAATCCAGAATGTTTGGGAATGGTTTTATTTTGTAATGTACTGTTTTAATTTGTCATCTAATTAAACTGACTTCTCCAGGAATCCCAACTTTTCTTTTTCTCCATTCTCTTTCTTTAATTTTCTAAAAAAATGTACATGCTCTTATTAGTTCTTGAAAATATATATATTTTACCCTGTATATGTTTATACAGCTGTTTTACATTTTAAAAATAAAAGTTGCATTATGATCTGATTCTAAATATAATTGATCCCATGTGTATATTGTAATATTCATTATAAATGCTACTTTTGAGGGAAACTTATCATATTTGCATTTTTAAGTATCTAAAGGAGTTTAATCCAATTTTGGATATCAGGCATGCTAGTCAGAACCTTCTGTAATTTTCTTAACATTGTGTTTCTACATGTACAGTATTTATAACCATTATCCATTTATCAATCCAATTGTCTGTTAAAACAAAATGTTTCTGAAGTTAATGTACCCTACTGATTTAAAATTGAGAAGTTCTGCATAAAATAATTTGCTCATCAATAATTTTGTGATTTTGCTCTAGTAGGTTTTATTTGGTTCTACCTATTTTTTTCCTTTTTTAAAGTGTGGTGTGCTTGATTGTATCAGATGTTAATTCTTCTGCGTCAGTAAAGCAGTCCCTGACACTGCAAGGGTTGATTATTCTGAGAAGTCTAGACCTCCCTTGCTTCTTTATCATTTTTTCTATCCATTGCATCATTCTATTGAACTATTACATTTTAGTGTCACCAAATAGCTTTCCAATTAATTGTCAATAAGAGAAAATCCTGTTTTCAGAACAGTTTCACACCCTTCGTTGGCCAAACACATAGTCTCCATTAATTGTGGATGGAAACTATCAAGATTAGATAGCAATAGCACTTAGACTTATATACCGCTTCACAGTGCTTTACAGCCCTCTCTAAGGGGTTTACGGAGTCAGCATATTTCCCCCAACAATTTGGGTCTTCAGTTTACCCACCTTGGAAGGTTGGAAGGCTGAGTCAACGTGAGCTGGTGAAAATCGAACTGCTAGCAGCCGGCAGTCAGCAGAATTAGCCTGCAGTACGGCATTCTAACCACTGTGCCACCACACCTCATAGATCCATGCTTTTATAGCTTCCATCTACCCTGTCTGGTTTGAAATAGCAAGACAAATCCTTATGAATATTTACAGTCATACTAAGAAACAAAAGTATTTGAAGCTCAGTATCTGCAACAAGGGTTCAAATGGCCGAGTAGCAAGATGTCATCAATCCAGACAAAGATTAGGATTTTCAGGAAAGTTATCATGGCTTGTGGCCACAACACAAACTATAAAAGTCATCGGTCCACTTAACTACTTGCAGGTAGAAACTGTTATCTGGGATGTTCTGGCCTTTATTCATGTAGCTGTGGCTGGTCAGAAGGGCTGATTAGAATAAGAGCCTGCTTTAAAAATAGACACTAAGTTGTTACTCTAAAGTAATCTGGTGTCGGAAAAGAAAACCTTCCCAAATGATTCCTGACTTCAGCTTGCTGACTAGGAATTATGGAGTTTATAACCATCATATGTGCAGGATGCCAAATTACCTTGATGATCTAGTAAAAGAGCAACTAACATTATACATATGTAAAAGCAAAGTTTGATTACTGAAAAATCAGATAAGTCTGAAAAAAATCCTACTCCTGTACAGTAGTTAAGCTTCCTTTTCCCAGTACTCAAGCTTTATGCATAAGCTTATTTTTTGTCCCTTAATTTTTGCATGTCCATTCCTTAGACTAAAGACTCCATGCTTTCTCTAAAGTATGGTTTTATGAGGTCAAATGGGATGTGTTATTTTAACTCATTTCCTAATTGTTCAAAGATTTTCTTATAGAAAGTTAGTGATTATTCCTTTGAGGCTGGCTACTTTTGTATTTTCAGCTTCCTGTTTGGCTTTGATGTTTTAATGATAATATTCTATTATAGCTCAAAGTCAGATGTTACTTCTAAAACACTTTAATAGGCTATATTTTATTAAGCTAATGGGTGAGATCTGCTGTTTTTATTGCTCATGTTTCATTGAGTGCTATATAAACAGCACATCACTGTGTATCTTGTTTTGCAGTGATCTGTGATATTTAACAATAGGAGACCCATTAATGTTAATTATAGCCACACATTAACAGCAATATGCAGTTACTTTTCTATTAGTATTAAACATAAATAGGACTGGAAAACGCAAATTACATTTTTGAAATCAAATGCATTGGCCTCATAGGACAAAAGGCAAGTTTAATTACTTTTTATTATTTTCAAAGCTACCTTTCCTCGTGGATAGAGAACACCATTAAGCCACCTTACTAGGTTTGTTGGTCTTGGCATGTGTGTGTGTACACACACACACACACACAAGATAGATAGATAGATAGACAGATAGACAGACAGACAGACAGACAGTATGCTAATAGTCCAAAATGGTTTTGAAGTCATGATGCCAGCACAGATACTTGGTGAATTATTCAAAGCAGATATTTTTAAGTACAAAAAAAGGGGAGTAGATACTATGGTAGACTTTTATAGCTAGGTAGTTGTCAGGTTATTTCATAAAGTGCTATGCCATAATTGAAAATTGTGCATGGTTTTAGTACTGGTTTATCAGCCTAGTTTGCTAGGTTTGACAATGTGTACATGCTTGTATAACCTATATAAACCTCTCCAAGGCTTAAAAAGTAAAATATATGCATTTTTTTTTACCATAGTAACATTCTACCGTTTGAAGGAGAAAAGTTCAGAAAGAATAATGGCTCTACCAAAAGCTTTTGATCTTAACAGTTTCTTCCTACTGATTGCTTTAGATGAGAATAACATTTAGGAATTTCAAGCAGCTTCAGATATATTGCTGCTTCTTTTCGAATATGATTGATTTGAAAAAGACCTCTGTGTCCTTCCATCTTCATTTGCAAGCAACTCATATTTCAATCTCTATCAGCACACACTCTGCATCTATTAATATATATCTACTCCATATCTAGCTGCAAGACCAGGTTAGGGACAGGTCATTATGTAGAAAATCTATGAAGTTGCTAAGAGCTAAGTGACTTGGTGGCACATAATCATCATAACCAGATATTCTTATCCAGTCATCATTCTGCATATATTTCACCTGCTTTCGATGAGCATTGAATATATATCCATCTGTCTCTCCAAACATGCTTAAAGTTCAATTACAAACCTTTATCTGCATATACTCTATCCTTGCCTGCTTCTCATCCAACTTCACTTATACCTTTTCTTCACATTTTATCCATATTTAACAATGAATTGAAAACGCAAGTGGCTGCTAACACTTGATAAGGATATAAGTATCCTGTCACCATTATTTCTGCGATAGAAAGGCTGCAACAGCTGATCCACAAAAAGGATACCAAATGAACAATATACTATAAAGTAATGATAATTACATCCTGTGAATTTTTTTCTTTCTTTGTTTCATTCATTTGAATCTAATTGCTGTTTCACTTCTGTCAAATTTTCTGATTGTCTGAATATCGGAATTTTCAAGCTCTTTTCTCAACAGTATCAATTTTATTCTGGTTATCTCTGGATACAGAATGAATATCTTAAATCCATAGTACAGCATTACTAAGTTAAGGGACATTGTTAGAAAATTCAGTTTTTTTTCAAAAATTCAGGTAAAAAAATATTTATTGAGGAAAGGAGGTTTCCATCCGACATTATATATGCATAGTTTCCATGTTAATAATAGATATCAGTCAGAAGAGCTGACTGGCTTATAATGGAAGTATAATTCCCAAGTCATATAAATAGGCCTAGCAATGCAATTATTTTGCTGATGCAGGGGTTCCATAAATAATCCTTTTATACTTATGAAGACAACCCAAGGTCAATTTAAGGAGAACTCCAATGTTAGCTTTACCTATTTCACTGAATAGAGATAATTTTATATTGGTGAAATTGTGTTACATATGCTTTCATTACCAATGAATCAACACTAGAATAGGGTAGGATTCTCAGGATATTGAAAAACATATTCACTCATTTTTATCAGTCTGACAAACGTCTTCACCTTATTACCCAAAGTTCTTTCTATTTAATATGGTACAGTTTATGTTCTCCTCTTTCATACTACAGACTTCATGACACAAAATGCTGTTTTCTGATAAGGTTTGAAAATCTCCAGACCTTGTAAGCTTAGCTTTGTGCAGAGAGTTGAAACCTCCCTCACATCCCAGCTTTACACTCTGAACGATTTAAAGGTTTTTTTGGTGATGAGATCATGAAAGTATACTGATAATTAAGCCAGTCTTTGACAGAGAAGAAAACAAGTTTTTGGGGAAGGCTCTGAACTAGCAATATGAATGAGACAAAACTAGCAGGCACTTGTTTCTTTAACCTTTGCTTATTCTTTTGAGTGACCTCAAAATTAGAGGAGGGTAGTGATATTATTGACTATGTCAGACAATTTTGAGAGGTTTGTGAAGATCCTATAAAATATAGCTTAATTGCCAGAATGACACTTTTAAAATGGGGAAAATTAATGGAACTCCCATAATATAATTTTGAATGTGTTGATTAATATATCAAATGAATTATCCACAAGTATTTTGAAATAAACGTTTAAAAATTAAAAAACAGGATTTTGGATTTCAAAACATTTGAAGTCATTTATACCTATTGTTAGGTATACGCTACCATAAGCAAACCATTTTTAACCATTTAGTTATACACTGTGGAAGTAATAATACAGATGCTTGATAGACTTGAGATTCATTATACTAGTAGTCTCATAGTAGTAATCCCAGATGATATATATTTCAAAGTAACCTTCCCAGGATAATACGCTCTGATGTGTTGGACTTCAACTCCTCCCAATTTAGGCTGGTGAGTGTTGAAATCCAACATATCAGGATGAGGAATGTGTTACCTATCATTCTGCCATCAGGTAGATTGAGGCTCAGATTCTCCCATATTCATGAAACACATTAATGTCTAAAGGCTAGTTGTCTTACAGCTTAACCTTCACCAGATTGTTGTCTGTGAATGAGTGACATCAGAAGAACAATCAATGCTGCCTACAGCTCTTCAGATTAAGGGATGGGATAAAAATGTAATGTATACTGCAGAACAGTCAATGCAAAAATTAGATTATCTTGCAAGAGACAGATATGAAGAAAACTATACACCTCTAGCCACAATAATGAAGTCCAGTGCAGAGTTATTGCCAACAGAACAGACTGGGCAAGCTAGAAATCAAATAGGCAAACAAATATTTTGACTAAATTTGAAAGGAGAAATGCTAAGGAAAATCAAAAGATTATCAAGATTAGTAAAACAAAATCTAATACAATCTTCTATATCTCCAACAGATTGCAGTCCTAACCAATCTACCTACTTAAAAATAAATTCCAATTAACTCAGTGAGGCTTATTCCCAAATAAGAATTCTTATTTATAGAATTCTTTACTCAGCATATAGAAAAGACGACATTGAGTTTTTCCTTTAAAAAAACAAACTTACTTTTTTTGAGGGAAACAAAACATAGTAAACAGTGAAATCATTCAAAATAACTTTAATTCTTCCACTTTAATTCAATTTTAATTGCAAGAGAACTAGAAGTGAATCTAAAGATGTCTGCTCATCGAAACTTGAAGAGTTACAAGCTTTGCAGTGAAGTCTTCAAGAAGTAACAAATATTATTAAATTGGAGAAGAAATTCTACCTGTACTTAGCCTTTTTAGTGGCTTTTTCAGTATAATTGACAAATAAGTCCGAGGAAAAATCCCTGAATGAATCCGATATGTAAGAATATTCTGGAGAGAAATGCAGTGGATAACATGAAGAAAGATTGCTTTCTTAACAAATAGCCCTTGCCACCGTGAGGGTGACATAAAAATTACTAGAGCTATGCAACTCAAAAGCATTAAAGCAGATTTGTTTTCATACTTTCAAGGTAACTTCAAGTCACATGAAAGAGATCCAAAAGCAGCTTCAAATGTAACTGTAAGCGACAAAAAACAATACAGCTGCTATAACTATTTAAAAAATAAATAAGGGGGGGGGGTGTTGTTTCATATCCACTCCCACACATTCCTTAACACCTTTTTCAAAAGTCTTAAAAACAGCATAAATCAGAATAGGAATAGTGTTTACATTCTCATATCACCATTTTGAGCCAAGCAACTCCCACAGAAGGTTCCATTTTTAAGGCTGTTCCCTTAGGGTAGTTTTCTTCATCAACTACTTGTTAACACACAGTGCCATTCATATATATATATATATTTAATGAATCTGCAATGTTCTGGATGGGAGCCAGAAGCAGAGCTGGGGGGAAAATTTTATTTATATGTGCACATAATAATTCATGTCTGTCCCCAAATATATACTTTCTCCCTCATCCACATGGCATTTGAAAACATTTGCAGTTCTTCCAGTCTGTTGGCAGCAGCTTTCCTTGGCTCAACCTTTTCCTGAATTTCTGAAAGTGGCTGAATGCTTTAATTCACTGAGAGCGGTTCACTACAGACTGTTTGCCAGTTTGTAGTTCAAAGATTCCTCTGTAGCACACAGTATATGGCTAATTTCTTTGCATCATTATATAGGTAGTATTTGGAGTTTGGTTGGTTGGGGCGTTTTACACATTTTTCCTTGATATTTTTAGATTTTCATGTTGCAGAGATGAGAACTCTGTGCATCAGCAAAGCATTTGTTCAGGCTAGGTTTATTTTTCCTTCCTTACCCTTTCAAAGCCTGACTCAACTGCTGTTTCATGAGTCTTATTGATAGGAATAATAGTATCTATCCCATGAAAACTCTTGTATATCAGGCCCACCAAAGACGGTGGCAGTTACCTACTTTGTAGTTTTGTGGTTCTATTCCCTGGAGTAAACTTTGGATTAGTTTAAGAAAATAGCATTTATTTTCCTATATCAGGGCACTCTTTAATTCTGGCTATAATCCAAGCTGTTGAATTTGTCTCCTCTCTTTCTTTTAGTCATTCAAATCACCCAGAATATATTCTAGCTTGCCAAAATATTCACTATTCCTGCCAAAAAGTATCTTGCCTGAAAAATATCCATCTATAACCAATTGGAAAGTAAGACATGGAAGAAACTCTATTTCTGCCAAATCATTTGTAAATAGCCAATTTGCAGCAACAGATCGATTTATCGATGTTTATTTCCTTTTTATTGGGAGGGAGAAAGAGTTAAGCGTTGGCTAGCTTTACCATGTTGGTTGAGTAAGCCGCAATTGGCTGGGTTCACACAACAGGCTAAGCTAAGACTTAACAAACCACACAATGAGTGAATAGTTTATGAGTAGGTTTGTACCTAAGCAATTCATATGCAAAATTCACTCTTGGCCAAAGAAAAGCTGGCTGGATTTTTTTTCTATTCCACCTCTGTAATAGAAGGCTTGAGGTGGAGTTGACATTACTGTCAACTGCAGTAGTACTGGATATTACTGATAGCATTGGTAAAAAAAAATGTATGATGCCACTTTACTTTCATCCTCAGTTTTAAAAATATAATGTTAAGAAATAACTAACACTTTGACTTCTTTTATAATATCTGAAATTATGTATCTGGGATGGCTGTCTCATTCTGACTAATTGTGGAGCCAACTTGCAAATAACTATGTTGTCCCTCACTCATATGCAAGGCCACCATCGTGTTTTTTCCCTAAGTCAAAAGAGAGCAAACCACAGTTCATTCAGCCCCCAAAACCCCCACTTTTGGACCACAGACCCTGAGACTGCACCTACGAACTTTGGTTTCTGTTTTCAGTGGTATGACTTTGGACTTGGGAGGGGGGAATGGGATTAGTAGAGGTTTTACTTATCTGAGATTTCCTTGTTCCAAGTTTCTCTTCAATACCATATTCTTTTAAGTGACATCAAGGACAGCAAATTACCTCTGGGAAGGGATAGCCTCTGGGAGGCTGAAGGGCCATCCTAACTTCTCAGAAGGTCCTGCTTTGTGCAAGATTGCATACTTGTAGTCTTTGACTTGTTTAGCAGATAAATGAAATTACATGAAATTACAATGGTCCTGAAAAATGTGGTTTACGACTGGCCCTTATACTTACAACTTTAATGTCCTCGTGGTCATACGATCACAATTTGCTTAGCAACTGTCTCACATTTATCATGTTCATAACATTCCACAATCACATGATCACCTTTTGCAACCTTCCTAGCTGGGTTCCAACTGAATTCCAAGCAAAGTCAATGGGGAAGCCAGCAGGGAAGATCACAAATCGCATTCATGTGATGTCTTGTTTAATGGCCATGACAAAAAAATATCATAAAATTGATTGCGATCACATGGTACCTCACTTAACCTGTTAATATTTGTTTCTGCTGCTGGATTATTGAAAGAAGTCTTAGATACAAGACAAACATAGTAGCTTTGTTTTGCTCTTTAGAAGTGGGGAAATGAATTGGTTTAGAGAAGTTGTGTGTATGAAACAATACTGGCCCTTTACATTTTTAAACAGCCTGACTACTTGGGAGCACGCATACACACATTTTGAAGTCACAGTCAGAACAAGGTCTAAAGCCCAGCTCTTTCCTGGTGCTGCCTAGTGCTTTCTAACTTACCTCCCTTTTTTAAAAATCAAGTATTGTCAATCAGGAATGTTCTGCTTGCCCCATTTAGTACAGATACACACAGACAGAGTCATATACACACTGTGGGCTCTCCAGTAAATTTTCTGGCTCATCTTTTTGAGAACAGTGTGTACAGTACTAATGTACCGCACTGTGTTATTACAGAAATTGATTGAATAGCCCTTTCATGTGAACATAGACAATTCCAGCCACACATTAAATGAAGTTATTTTAAAGATGCCTTTCTTTTTGCCAAGCCTGGAACCTCAGATTTTTCCTGTTTTGTAATCTGCAATTGGGAGAATGATAGTATGTCATTAACTCTGAGACTGCTGTAGTGTTGGTGGTTTTGCTGGAAGATTGATGCAGACAAATTAAGTAGAGGCGTGAACCCCTTTCCCTTAGGGTACATGGTACATAGAAATCTATATGATTTTATAGATTTATGTTATGGCTCAGTATTGTAGTACAGAGGTAAGCAAGCATTCATTTTGTCGCTGATGGATTATAGTTGGGTTATATTTGTTCTGTCCTGTCCCTGGTGAGACACCTGTGTAAGAGGGATGATCTTTTACATCTTCAATTCAATTAACCCTGACAAATAGTCCCTAACTGTGATCTAGTCTCATTACCACCTGGTATAAACAAAGACTTCTTAACCTTGATTATCTCATTCCTGGCAGGAAACCCCAGCCTTGAACCCTGATAGCCACATTCCTAGTAAGAGGGCAAAACATTCCAATCTAAGATAAACAAGTTCTCCTTACCTTAGCAAAATTCAGTGAGTTGAGACCATTGAAAAGCAAGTGTGTTTAATTATGGTTTGGAACCTATAAAAGCTAATCAGAAATTTTCCTGGGATGGAACCTTGATGAAGAGCTGATTGGGAGAGTGATATATATATATAGAACTTGTGTGTATGTATGTATGTATGTATGTATGTATGTATGTATATATACACACACACACACACACACATATATATATATATATATATATCACTGGCCTTGAAAGCACTGGGTTGTTTGTCTGTTTAT
>JANHFL010002123.1:48470-66792 GCA_032468155.1 Oxyrhabdium leporinum
AACCCCAAAGAATCTTTGCTAAGGGTCTGCCTGAACCCCTGTGAACCCCCAGCAGCCCATTCCGGATTTTACTTAGGTTATTACTTTAACAGTTGTCCGGGTACCTAGTCTAGGAAATTCAAAGTCATACAATATAATACATTCCCTGGCCATGTTCCTGTTGTTTTTTTTATGTTGCTCTTCATAGTTTTCATGTGAAACATGCAGGGGTGGGATTCAGCCGGTTTGGACCAGTTCGTGTGAACTGGTAGCTCCGATGATCAATCAGCTGGCTGGCTGGTAGCTCTTACGATCAGCTGGGCCCACCTGCCCACCCCTGTGCTTTTCTCTCCTTTATCCTCTCAGCTGATTTGCATGGCAGAGCGGATTGCCACGCCTCAGCTGTAGCTACTGTGTTACTACATAGAAGGTAAGCTGATTGTTTTGAAGCTGAGAAAGAGCGCGAAGCGCATGTTAAGTGCGTGCAAGTGTGTGTGCGATCACTGAACCGATTGTGAAACCGGTTGAAAACCACCACTGGGAACATATAATTTTTTTGGGTTGGAGAAGACTGAACCACAATAGATATTGAGTAGCTGATGCCTTTTCTTTGTAACTTCTGAGCATCTTACCATCTTCTTTCAGCAGCTGACAGATTGATTCTTTTTTTTTTCTGTTCTGGTTTCCCTTAAAAGTAAGGATTCCACCATTATATGATTACTTTTCACCAATGTTTCTGCTGATCGTATAAAGTCAAATAGAGCTGATTCTCTTTCGTACTGTTCTCTAGTCTTTCAAGGAGAAAGCTGTCAGCAAGTCAGGTTATTAGTTTATTTATTTAGCTTTCAAATATATAAAGCTACCCATCTTGCAAAACAAGAGGCATACAACAAATGTAAAAAACAATAATTCACAAATGGCAACTATTATTATTATAAACATTAAAAACTAAAACACAGATAAAAAAATAATAGGTGAAGGAATGTTAATAATAATGGAGTCACCTCACTAGTTCACAGTTCCTGGAGTTCCCAGACTTGATGACACAACCAGGTCTTTAAGTTAAGAGCAATGGTGGCACCATTGGTAGCAATGGTGGCAATACTTCCTGATTGATGGAATCTGCAGCATGACTTTTGTACTAGATCTCAGTGGGATGGGAAGATGTAGCTGGGGAGGTAACCTGGTCCCATGCCATGTGGGGTTTTAAAGGTCAAATGCAGCAGCTTGAATTGGACCCAAAGTAGTAACTAGTAACCAAGATAGCTCAAGAAGCAGAGGTGTAACATGTGTTCTATGATGAACATAAATAACTGCTCACATTACTGCATTTGCACCAGCTGAAGTTTCCAGATACTCGAGGGCAGCCAAATGTAGACTGCATTACAATGGTTCAATTGAGAGAGCATTAGTGAACATGAGTAGGGCCCCTCAATCTAGGAATGAGCACAACTGGTTATAATTCAAAGTTGTACGCAGGTCCTCTTAGCTATGGCTGCCATGTGCTCTTTGAGTAGAAGTCATGTATCCAGGACTCACATATTGTTCACAGGGCCTGTTTAAAGCAGTATAACCTCATCCAGTATTAAAGATGACATGGTTCCAGAACTTGAGAGTCTCAAAACCCAAAGCCTTGCAGGGTTCAGTTGAAGTTTGCTGTTTCCAGACTCTTACAGCCTCCATGCATTGGGATAACATGTCCACAGCATTGCTTAATTTGTCAGGGCAGAGATGGGTATCATATTGATGATACCTCACATCATGGCAACAGCTAATCTCAGCCAGTGATCTCATGCAAATGTTAAATAGGCGAGAACAGAGCATGGACCCTTCCCAATCACTATTGACTGGAATTGACTCTGGAGAAAGGAGGTGAACCAACACAACATTGTGCTGCCCTCCTGCAATCCACTGAGTTGATTTAGAAGGGTTCCATGGTCAATGATATGGAAATCTGCCAAATGATAAAGTAAGATAAGGATGAACACAGAACTTCCATCCCACCCATGGCAGAGTTCATCCAAAAGTATAACGCATGCTATTTCCATCCCATATCCAGGTCTGAGTCCTGACTGAAAAGTATCCAGATTTCATCCCAGGCATTTTTGGAACTGCTGTGCAACCACCTTCTCAGTCACCTTCTTTCAAAAAATAACAATCCAGTATCATGTAGTTCTGTATGAGCTTCTTGAGGTAGGATCGGACCAAGGCTTCCTTAAGAGGTAAAAGAACAAATACCTCACTGAAGAAGGAATTCAGCACCGTGAGAACCCATTCACAAACGCAACTTGCTTTAACAAGCCTGGAGTGGCATGTGTCTAAAGAGCAAGTGGTTAAACTCACAGTCCTAAGGATCCTGTTCACTTCATTAGGCCCCAAAGTTTCAAATATGAAAGAATCAAAGGTTTGTATCTCAACACTGTAAATCACTGTAATTGCAGCACAAGCATCTTTGAGAGAACCATTTCTGTTTTTGAAGACATCACCCACATCTTTTCCTTGCCTTGGCAAGAAATAGTAGATACCAACAGCAATCTTTTATTTGTTTCTCCACATATTTTGATCCATATGCTCTTTACAGAATTGCCAAATTCATTCATTTAGATTTCTCAGCAGGACTGGATATTTTTAACACACAGTGCAATCTCTCTTGCCATTTTATTATTTCTGTTGCTTTTGAACAAATTGTATTCTTTAATTGGATTCAATTAAAGGTCACTGGAGTTATCCCACCAGGTTCCCATTATAGATATTAGATCATAGTTTTCTTTTTCTTTCTAAAAGTACAAACCAATCTTATTTATTTCCCATACTCTCTGAGCAATGGTGTATATACAATGAAGGTCATGAACTATAGGAGCCAATGTTCTTTCTGATTTATCTTTAAGTGGTTTAAAAGGCTCAGTTAGAGCAACACTTCCATTTTCCACAGTGCTCAAGTCTTTATCTAGGACTTTACATCACACTTTTCATTTACTGCTTCACAGGATTCCATTTAAAACCCTCCTAATCAGACTTACAATGCTTTATACAGACACATTGTTACTGATTCTTGTGAGTCGAACCCCATCCTGGGTAACAACCCATCATCTAGAAATTCAAAGCAGCATCCAAGAAACCAACTATTTCCCATCAACATGATCTATGTAAAAAGTTAATGATTTGCAGTATTCCTTTTCTGATCCCCCTTCCATGATCTGAACGGATGAACAAATATACCATTTGAAATGACTAGATATTGATTTTACTTCATTTTCAAAGTATTACAATTGCAAACAGTATTATTTATTTCCATACGCATTAGCAGGAACTGATAACTGTCAATGGACACACTGAAGTTGTCTTATTATGTATGTCCCTGATCCTGCTTACATCATGGATCTGGTCAGCATACTGTATATTTGTTTCAGTTTTTCATTGTAGTAAGTCAATAAGTACCACAGAGTTGTTTCCACTTTTTCTATCGACTAAATTATAATTAACTGTTTCATTCTTACCAGAGCTTGCCTTTCCTGCAAATGTATGCCAGATTGATAGGAAGAGAAAGAAAAGACAATTATAGACCCCTGATCTTTCATCTTCACTTTTACTTCCTAAGACAATGCCAGCAAACAGACTTTTATTTCTTCTTGATCTCTTCACAGGCTATTAAGGTGATCCCGTACAAAATCTTGCCTTTTAAGTACACCTGTCAAACTATTCTTAGATCTCCTTCTACACTTGTTCAGTGCACTTGATTCCGCATAATTTGCCTGCCTTGTGTATTTTTTTTACAGTCTCTGTTTACTCAGCAGGAATCAAGAATAACTTGATCAAGAGCTCTTAGAATACATTCCTTGCAACCAGCAACTATTCAGAAGACTATTCTGGCTCTCAAGCTCAGCTTGTGATCCCTCACATGCGCTGATATTTTCTTATTGTCCCATTCAACTCCAGTTAGATGTCTCTGTTTGCTAATTCTGTATTCACTTATCTAGATATGAAAGAGGTCATTTATATAATGTCTGTCAATGTAAAATTATGGAAATAGAGGGAAGTAGTCCTATTTCAAAAGATGACATCACGTTCTTAATTATTGAACTGATTTTTCCATTTCCTTCAGGAAGAGCCAACATCACAGAAATTGTAGTCCTGAAAATATAATGTGCTCACAGTGATCAATGTTAGTGAGCACATGTGCTGCCACATCAGGGACAAACTGAAGTTTCTCGGTGTTTTAAATGCAGTGTTTTTAAAGACTGTAGAGCACTTAACAGAGGACCAAACAAGTGGGGATGAAAGCATGAGCGCAGTAGCGAAATCCTCTTGCCTTAGGTAGGCACACAAAACTGGTACACTAATCAAAGCTGAGCAAAGGCCCCTGCCACACGGCCTTTTCTTGTTTTTCAAGCAGGAGCAATAAGTCCAGAAAGATCTCTAAATCATGGACCTTCTCTGTCCGGACTTGTGTTTCTTTATTATTAGAAACTACTGAAGCAGACAATAAAAACAAAACTCAATGAACTGTCTCTTGCTTGGGCGCAATATTAGCCGATTCTATCCCATCTTAGGCTCTCGCGGCCTAGAGGAATGAGACAAAGCTTCAGTGCCTCGGGAAATCTAGATATCTTCAGCATACTAATGATTCTATTCTTTTGAAACACATCTCAAAATGCATATTTTAAGTTCATATGTGTGGTAGGAATCACAATATGTAGAAAAATAGCAAGGATTTGCTCTGCTAAAAATTTGGGATGAGAAGAATGCATTAGGGTGGTTTGTATTGGAATTCACAATGATTGAATTCCTCAGCCTTACGGGGCACCGAAGCCTGTGTTGTTACCATGTATTTCATCCTCATAATACGTTTGCTTCTCCCCTCTACCACAGTCTGCCAGATGTCTGCTATCTTCAAGTCAGTTATATTTCCATCTACAAAGAGTTCCAGACTGCACTCATTTTCCCAAACCAGGAGCAGCAGATCAACTTCCTAGGTCTGAAACCAAAAACAGCAGATCAACTTTCAGTGTGATGAAAAGGATTAGGCTGTATTTCCGAGGCTCTGTCTGTAGCCTAGTAGATTGTTTAAAGTTGCAGATTTGAAATGCTAAGTTTCTTCAAAGGATTAATTCATCTTTTGATCCAATGAGCACTCTGCCGAATGCTTATTCCCTATCTCATCCAAACACATGGTGTCTTTTAGAAGTTATTAATCCCGTTTGCTGCCAAATAACAGGTTTTTTTTCCCAATATTGCGCTATCAGGTGGAGTATTAGACATTTAATGTCTTGGGTATTTCTTTTCTCTCAAAAGTTAAATCAGGTGTATCTGGTGCTGGAAGAAGCAACCGTTTCCCACACTATATAGGCGTTCTTTTCAAATCTTCCACAGCGGCTCGTGCTGATTTGAACAATCCATGACTGCTTTAAGAAAAAGAATAATTTTATGTCTCTGAATCATTCCTCTATCATCCCTGGTATTATGAACGGAAGAACAGCACACTTTATTATTTCTAAAAAAATGTACCAAGTGCCCAGAGATCTTTGATTTGGGGGCATCATGAAATAATGGAAAGAGACAAAATGAAGAACAAGGAGGAAGCTAAAAATTGCAGACAGTTTAAGCAGCTGCAAAAATCATGATCCGTCCTTTTTTTCCGACATTACATTCGGGAAGAAGTCACTGAACTAGAACTGAATCAATTTCAAAGAAAATTCTCTGCATATGCCAAGAGCCAGCCTAAGGCTATAGCTTTATACAGTAACCATTTTACCTTGGAGAAAGATCCATTTTGATTAAGGATAAAAACTACATACTTAGTCTTTAAAAGTAGCCAGGTAGATGTTACTTCATTATTAATAGTTAATGTAATGGTAGTGGCAAAAATAGCAATAAATGAATAAATGGTCATTTTCTAATGTTTTTGTCCTTCTGGAGTGAGGAGAGACCAGTAGTATTCTCATTAATCCCGCCTCCTGTGTTATTCAGCTCTACCCTCGCCTTTGAATTAAATGGCGAAGGCTTGTCCCATTTTTCAGAATCCTCATTGCACAGGAAATCTAATATGGAAAGCAGTGGATATTTTTTTTCTTTTCATTTTAACAGAGGGACCATGATCAGTGAATGTATCCCTATGCTCCCCTTGTATAACTCCGTTTGCGGGAAGCTTGAGACGTCTGAAAGCTCTTTAATGCTGTGAAGAAGGGGGGTTGGACAGAATTTATCTTGGGAATCTACTAAGTGGCAAAATTGCCAAGCTGATGAATGACTGCTAGTGAGTAGCCCAATAAGTTTGAAGAGATGATTGGAGAAGACGATTCATCCCAATACACCTCCCCTTCAGCTAGAGGGAAAGAGCAAGCTAGATCAGAATGGAAAGCTATAAACATTGTAGATCATGTGGCAACTGCAGCAATTATTATTATGGTTTATCACACAAGTAAGCCAGATGTTCAGACCGGATTTGGCATTTTTGTCTGCCTACTGAGTCCCTTCCCAAGGACCTGGATAGCCAGATGTGGATGTTTAATAGCGTTAGAGGTATTGTCTCAGGATGTAAGAGGTTGTTTGGGGATTGCACCTGTAGTGCCTATTAATATTGGTACTATTTTTGCTTTCTTTTGCCACACTTTTCTATTTCTATTTGCAGGTCATTGTATTTTGTGATTTTCTCCAATTCTTTCTTTTCTGTTCTGCTGTTTTCAGGCACTGCTAGATGTCCACTGTCCAGACTTTTTTGGTCTTTCTTATCAAGAGTTGAGTTTGGGGTATTATGTGGGAGGTACTTCTCTGTGTAGACAAGACTATCTATACCTAAGTGTATTTGGCGTTGGCCTTTTGTTGTAGATCACAATAACAAAAAGTGCCAGCAACAGAAGATAAGACTAAAAAACACTCTATAACAGATCAGGGGACAAACCAAAGATCTGAATAAAGAGATGTTTGTTAAATAATGTACTAGCAAAAAAGGCATAATATCCCAGGAGAAACGAGGCATTCCAAGGTGAGTGTGACAGTGCCAAGAAAATCCTCAGTCTGCTAACTGCTTTCCAATAGTAGCAAAAACAAGACTGGGATGTTTCTAGACTTTGTGAGAAATATCTAAGCTCAAGTTGTTTAATGACTCCCACTTGAACTACATTTGCCTTTGGTCTCCCAAGAGTTAAAACGATATGCTTCTTTTTTTCAGGAGTTTTAAAAAGATGTAAGAAGTTTTCTTTTCTGTGGGAATACTTGTTACCATTAAATTATGGAATTGCATAATGCTTCAGTTTTATTGTTGATACTGGATTGGGCTTTTTTGTACAATTATTGGTTTCTTTGAGCTGCTAGATATAAACATACAAACACAAATGCTAGTACCAATATTACTGCTCTTAACATCATGTTCTTTTTAAAGAAGCCTGTAAACAACTCTGAAAATAGTTGAAATGTGGATCCAGTCCCATTGAATCTCGTAACTACCATATTGTGTTGTACTTGTTGCAGTCATTCTACTGCAGATTGCATTGTTCTAGATGTATAAATAGCAATAACTCTTAGATTTATATACCGCTTCACAGTGCTTTACAGCCCTCTCTAAGCGGTTTACAGAGTCAGCATATTGCCTCCAACAATCTGGGTTCTCTAAAGTCAGACCCGGGATAGGAGAAACTGAATGACTTAGATAGCTCATGTATGGATCTGAAAATTAAGATATTAAAGACCAAAGTAAAAAGACAACATCAATGTTATTGCATCCAGAGTGCACAACTTAATTTCCAACACTACATTTGAGGTCATGATTTTTAAGTTAAAAACAGGGTTATGGGTTTCTTTCCTTTAAAAAAAGCCCTAGTGATTT
Source organism: Oxyrhabdium leporinum (assembly GCA_032468155.1). NCBI lineage: Eukaryota > Metazoa > Chordata > Lepidosauria > Squamata > Cyclocoridae > Oxyrhabdium > Oxyrhabdium leporinum. The sequence continues at coordinate 56,272 of JANHFL010002123.1, forward strand.
CCTGCCCTTTAAATATTCTAGAAGCATTTGTGCTCTATATAAAATATTCAGATTGAAGTCAGAGAGAGAGAGATAGGACTTAACATGCAAAAGGGGACATTTTCTACTTCATTCCATCTCTAATAATCAGCAATACTACATTTACTTTTTTGACAACTGTCTCTTCATATCTATAAATAGATTAAATAATTTTAAATTGCCTGATTTTCACTTGTGGGAAAGTGCTCAGTTTCACTTCAGCTATCGTTATATCTGTCATCCCCATTTAAAGTTGTGGGGAAAAATAAATGTGATATAGTGGCTAGAAGTTCTCTTGAAAAGACTAAGGTGACAGTCTGCCCAATTTTTCAAAGGTGCAGGAACACATGGCACCCCATTATCCTCGAATAAAAGAAATCATACTTAGTCTCTTGGAGCAATGGAAATAGGCCGGGAGGTTCAGTGTAGCAGAAGAGGATTGTGAGAATAAGCAGGAAACATCCCCATATATTAGCTATAATTGTGGGAGTTGTTTTCCCAATACATCTGGAGGGTACCAAACTAGGAAAAGCTGTCATAAAACACACATGACTGCATTGAAATACTTTATGGAAGGGAAGTTCAGTCTTCCAGAGGAAGCCCTTTTAAACAGCCTGCCCTCTTGAATTTCCAAATATTATTATCCCATATCAAATTGAAGTTATGGAAAGGCACGTGAAGTTCTTGGCAATCCCATTATAAAATGTGCTTTGAAGAAAGTAAGTGCTGGAGTTTAAGTGATATTAAATACTTGCATTGTTTCACAGAAACCATTCAGGCAGGATATACATTGGAGAAAATGAAGGCACAGCTAAGGAGAAAGAAATTGATTAAATGCCAGTGGGGATTATAAAGTGAGTGCAAATATAAGAACATAATACGACTGGTTACGCTTTCTATTTACGGTAATATATGGATATATTTTGTGTTGAACCTTTGCATTGACCCATAACTCCTCACTAAAGTTAGGGAGAAATGTGTAATGCAAATTCACCTAATTTCATTTCCTGAATATAAACATAGAATAGTTATATGTTGATTTCTTCACCCTTCCAAATTTTTCAATGTTACTAGAAATTTAAAAGCTGTGCATAAAATGCAAATATTGTGGAAGAGCGGGGAAACAATACATAAAATATACATATAAAAGTGAAAAACACATTGAAGGAAAAAAAGGCTGGCGAAAGGTGAGCCCATTAGGAAAAAAAATGAAAGAGAGAGAGAGAGAGAGAGATAGGGAGGCAGGCCGGCAGGCAGGCCGGGAGGGAGGGAGGGAGAGAGAGATTTTGAGGAAAGAAAATGCCTGATATTTAAAAAAATTAAAATGGAAGATTGTAGCAGAAATAGAATCCAAGAAATTTACGGTTGACAACATGGGCAAAATTGGACTTTACAGAATTTTTTTAGGTTCTCATATACTACATATGCTTCATGTAGCATATCTTTTCTGCCCCCAACGCCCATTGAATAGCTCTATATCATTCTGATTGATATAAAGTCTTTGGTGCCAGAAAAATGTGCTTTACTTAGGTACCAGTAATTTTTGTAGTTCAGGGTTGAAATGAGAGGTCCTTGATGCTCTCCTGTCAGCCCCGGATCCATCTTGATTCAGATTCAGGGCTGCCACTCTGAGCTTGCTTGTTTTCTTTCAGATGTTTCATTATCCAAATTAGGTAATATCATCAGTGCACTGATTATGCTATCTAGTTTGGGTAATGAAATGTCTGAAAGGAAACAAGCAAGCTGAGAGAACACCAAGGCCCCCTTGCTTTACTTAAGGTAATTATTTTTCATATTCTTCTGTATTAAGCATAATAAAAACCAATTTCTTGGGGGTCAGGAATTTGGAGGTCAATTTAGGCTGCTATACCCTGGAATAGAATTATATAGTTGCTCCCCTTTCAAGTGGGACAAAGAAACAGCAGTCTAAAAGTATGCAGATCAGAGTCTCTCGTGTGCTGGCACTAATGCTAAAGCTGTAGACCAGTGCTAATTCCCAAGTAGATTAGCCAAGCATTTGATTGTGTGGTGAGTAACCTGCCATTATGCCATGAAATGTAGATAAATTGCATAATAAAGGGATTCCACAATCAAAATATCCACTGAAGTTGCCAGCCATTATATTTCTTCGATAAGGTCTAGGTCATGAACAGTAAGTAGTTCAAGCTAAGTCATGAATCAGAACCACAATCACCCCGACCGCCCACCCAACTTAGCAATGAAAAAGTGAATGAAAGCAGACAGGACAAACAGTAGACAGGAGTAATGAACAAGCAAGGTTGTAGCATTAGCCAAGACAGTTTTGCTGCTTGATGTGGTTCTCTTATAGCATTTCTCTTGCTAGAAAAATTTGCTTGAAGGAAAAACAGTAATTCCCAAACTGAGCTTACAGTTCACCTGATTAGCTCTGGTTTTCCCCAGGCCTACTACCTACCTATCCATTTCATGACAGAAGTGAATAGGTTATACCAGGGGTGTTAAACTTAAGGCCCGAGGGCTGGATCCAGCCCAAGGAGGGCTTAGATCTGTCCTATGAGGCTGCCCTGGAAACAGTGAAGGACTGGCCTGTGGTGCCTCTGCCAGTGAAAATGGGACTGGGGAGGGCTGCATGCAGCTCCATTTTCACTGGCAGAGGGTTGCAGGAGCCATCATAGCTGAAAACTGAGCTTGGGAGGACCGTGGGCGACCCTCCCAAGTTCTATTTTCACTGGCAAAGAGTTGCAGAAGGCTGTCACAGCCAAAAATGGAGCTCAGAAGCCTGTTTTCATTGGCAGAGAGCTTGGGCCACTACAGGCGCCTCCAACATGAGTTATGTTGAGCTGGCCATGCCCACCGGGGCCACGCCCCCATCCCTCCAAGGTCAAACACAACCCTGATGCGGCACTCAATAAAATCGAGTTTGATACCTCTGGGTTACACCAACCAGCAGCTGATCAACCACAAGGAAGACCCTGACAGAAATCCCCAAGCAAACCTTTATATGTGTATTCATTGGCTTTAGACTGAGATTTTATTCAGAAGTTGGAGTGCTTATTTTCCTTCTATCCTCTCTCTGGTGGAACAGGTTAATTCCTGCACTTGCCTAGGCTGTTTGCAGGTTGATGAACTTTCTGCTCAGTTTGTTATCTTCTCTTTGCCATCATGAGTGATAGGTTTTATGATTCAGACAGGAGCCTTGGGACCTCTTCTTCTATAGGTGGGATGTTAGCATTTAAGTCTTTATAGAAACAATGGGTTGTTCCTCTTCTCGGTATATTTGGACCCTGTCATGAATTCTCCAGTTAAAACAGGTGAAGGTAGCCAGAAGCTTGAGATGACAGTGGAGAATGAAGAAGAAACTGCAGTGACTCTGCAACTTGCTCAGGTACAAGTCCATCAATAAAAGGTAATAAGGTGTATTACCAGATAAATAATAGCGTGTGAAGAAGAAAGGCATAAATCATTATCTACACATGGGAGAGCTATCAGTGCAGTGGCTGAATTAAAGTAAGAGTATATCCCATCTTCTTAAGCAAGGGTGTCAAACTGACAGTTCATGGGCCAGATACGTCATGCACAGGCCACACCCACCCCAGCTCTGCGAATGGGGAAAACATTGCGAAACATCATGTGACCGCAACATGACATGGCGAGTTTGGCACCCATGTTCTTAAGTAATATGCATAAATTCTGGGATTCTCTGATTTTCTCTGGTAGGCATGTATGAATATGAATCTGAATCTGAAGAAAAGTATAATGCCTTCCTACATGTGTCAATTGTACAATAATAGCAAACAAAGGACTCTATCATCAATGAGAGCTGATCCATCACCTTGCTTATTTTGTTTTTCTACTTTTCAGGGATTAACAGAATACTCATGAAACACAGAGGTAAAACCACAGAATTTCATTCACTGCAGCAAGCCAACTGTTTGCACGTGCCTTTGAGACAACCATTGCTTCCAATGCTTAAACACAGCACATACGAAGAAATGTGTTATTTACTCAAGGATGGCACAGTTCACCAAAGCATATCCTTTCACAATTGTTTTCAATTATTCATCCTTGCCAAGTTGTACTTGCTTATTTAAATCAAGCTGATTGGAACAATCTGCAGTTGGCCTTTATTACTGAGCCACCTCTTTTGCTCTTGGAGGCCCGTTTTGTTTTCATAAAATGAATCCCAACTTGAGCAGTGAATAAAACTTCAGCTGAGGTCCGTGTGACTCATGGTGTGAGGTTCAAAAAATTAGTTGCTCCCCTTGAAACTGTTAAAGCAGAAAATAAGATAATCAAGGAAAAGGCTATTTCAACCTTTATCCTGCCACTTAGGATATGGGAATTTGTTTTTGTTGGTTTGCGGGAGAACCGCTTTCATTTGCCCGAGCCCACCTGCAGTTTGAAGTGCTACAGTCCATGCACGCTTCCAATTGAAATGAAAACCAGCCCTTGATCATTCGTATCTTAACTAGCACTCCAAGGCAGTACAAAAGTCCCTTGACTTTACTGCAATCCTTCTCTGCTATGTTCTCTCAGCTGATTAGTAATTCCTGCTGAACCTTGCAGTACAAGTATAAAAAATGTCACCTTCTTCTTGTTAGCATTTTACTTCTTTTATTTTATTTCTAAAAAGGATTTATAAATAACGTTTTACCTCTTGGGTTGTTCAAAGCAATGCACAATAAATCACAATAAAATAAAGGCAAGAACAAAATATCCTTTAATGCAAGCCAGAAACAGATTTAAAAGTCATCAGAGTCCATCAAAAGTTCATAAAAATAATACAATTTTTGCTGCCATATTTTTTTTAAGCCAATCTAGCCTTGATACATAGCACCACTAGGAACTCCAGTGGAGAATTATGTGGTAATCGGGAAGAGGTAGGTAATCCTTGGGATATCCTCTTTATCAGTGGTGAAATCTATTTTTTTTCACCACCGGTTCTATGGGTGTGGGTTGGTGGAGGGTCATATGACTGAGTGGGCATGGCCAACTCAACATCACTCACGGCAAGGTGGGGTGATGGCACCTTGTTGTGAGTGACATCGAGTTGGCCACGCCCACCCAGTCACATAACCGATGCTGTAGAGATGGCGATGCTGACTGCCTGCCGAATGCAGGCAAAAGGTTAGTCGGAATAAAAGAAGGCAAAGAGGTGACGGCTGGAGGTTTCTGGCACCGCTTTTTGCCAGAGCGAAGGGCCTGCAGCCATTACCTCTTTGCCAGCTGGAATGGAGCCAGGAGTGGCGGCTGGAGGCTTCTAGCACCGGCAAAGAGGCACGTCCTCGTGCGAAGGCAGGCAGAGACACTGTGGTGACTAATTGCTTGGTAAACTTATATAGGCTGCTAAGCCTATGCTGGGATGGAGAGGTGAGGTGAAGAGTGTTTGGGCGAGCGGCGGGCATGTGGGTGGGGTGGGGTGAGCAGGGGTTGGGATGAACGGTGAGCAGGCGGGCAGGGAGGGGCCAGCTAGAGGTGATATTTGCCAGTTCTCCGAACCAATCAAAATTTTCCCTACCAGTTCACTTGAACCGGTGTGAACCGGCTAAATTTCACCTCTGTCTAGTCTCTAAAATGGTGACTACCACAATTTCATGAATGAATGTTGACTTGAACCTGGATTGCCCTGCTTTTATACCAACATCAATCACTGCACCATGCTGGCTCTCAATATTTTGTGTGCCACGTGTGTGATATGTAACTTTCTCTCTCCTCTTCTTCCTTCTCTCCCTCCATACATTTGTTTACTAAAATTAGACTGAAAATGCAATACACAGAATAGCTAAATCCATCAGAGCAGGATATATTGTAGGAATAGGGGTGGCAGAACCTGGGAACCAAGTTAAAAGAGAGATGAGCCTAGAATCCCTATGTAGCAACAATCAGATTAAGTCCAACCTCCCTTGAATTTCGTGGGCCTTTATCTAACTTCAAACAGGTGCTAACTGTTGGTTGAAAATATTCCTGTGCATAGGCTGTTTAGCAATACATCAATTTAATTGAACCTTCACGTATAGACCTGGTCTTTCATGCCTGACAATATGGAATAAGGAAACAGTATGGCAGAACGACTCTGTTATTTACAGTTTTAATTTCTCCGTTAGGCAATTCAAGTAATACAAGGGTAACAAAATGGATAGATTTTTTTTTCTTCATTTCATTAAGCAACATAAGAATTTATGGGCAAAGGAGAGTTAATCAGATTCTTAATTTAGCTTTAAAGAATCTGAAGGAATTTCATATTTGTCTGTAGAGATTCTTAGTCATCCAGGTCATGGTTGTCCCAAAGGTGCATTTTCAGGAGGCAACTGGACTTCCTTTTATTTTTTTTCCTTTGAAGATGTTTCACTTCTCATCTACGAAGCTTCTTCAGCTTTCACAGGATGGTGGGGAATGGAAAGATTTATATTCCTTGCAGATAGCTGGTCATTTGCATTGTTTTTGCGGGTCACTGAGGCACTTGGAGGTTTATCTATGTCCTCAGGGTCACCTGAATAGGAAACATTAGCACTACTCAGGTGACCCTGAGGACACAGATAAACCTCCAAGTGCTTCAATGACCCTCAAAAAGGATGCAAATGACCAGCAGTCTGCAAGAAATATAAATCCTTCCATTCACCACCATCCAGTCAGAGTTGAAGAAGCTTCTTGGATGAGAAGCGAAACCTCTTCAAAGAAAAAACAAAAAAGTCCAGTTGCCTCCTGAAAAAGCACCTTTGGGACAATTTCATATTTGGTTTTCCCTTACTCCTGCTCATGCCGTACACCTCACAGCCTATCCTCAGCCCATCCCAGTTCTGCTGGAAACACTTTCTTCAGCCTACTAATCTGATATTTCTGCTCGCTCCTGATAAGCAAGTCACTTTATTTTCATAAAAATAATAGTGGAACAGTTCTATTGGAAAGAAAAGATGTGTCATTTTAAGGCCTCACTTAACTATAATGCTGCACTGAAGCATCTTTTTCAAAATTCAGCTAACACACTTGGAACTTGCATCCCTCAACCCACCAAGACTAAGCCAAGAAGCTAATTGCTGTCTTCACCCTCCTTGATTAACCATGAATTGATCAGGTTTAACCAGATGGATTCAACTATATCTGATTTACTATATCATGCTTCCACCTGCTTTACTTTAATTGGATCCATCCAACCTAGACTACAAGATCCATCACCAAAAGAGATGCATTATTGGTTTGCAATCTTATTATTTGAGCTTATTGGGAAGCAATTCCCATGTATTTCAATGAAATAACTCCTCAGTTGAAACATTTTCCTCCTATGTTTTATAACTTCATAGATTTATTAGGGAAAGTGTTTCAGAATTCTGCATACGTATATGCCTCTTGTTCATCTAGCTTAGCGTTATTCTCATTGCCTGGCAATAACGCTCCTGGGCTTCAGAATAAAAACTCTCCAAGTCATATACAGAGATGAAATCAGGATCTTTTCTGCATGCAACGCTGGAAGAAAAGAAGGAATTGGTCTGCTTGACTTCTTTATCTCTTTTGTGTCCACATTTTTGCAGCATACTTGCAATTATTGTGAGAAAACCACCAACATGGACAGAAATAAATAAAGATACAAATGTACAAAGCTATTTAGATTGATGATTAAGCTGAGTGAAAAAATAGCTTACTGAATCAACTGTGCCAGTTGCTAAAGAGGACAAAATACAATCAACTGCATATGAAATTTTCTCCATATTGCTAAAACCAAAGTCAATCCAGCATCGGATAAACTCTTTATCTAACAGATTGATAGTGCATTTGATTATATCTATTAATCTATAGAATTGCTGAGATGGGTGGCACATAAATTTAATAAATAAATATTTATACTGCATTCCTAATATTATAACAACAGAATTACTTGTATTTAGTAAGGCAGGATTGCTGTTGAGGACCAAAGGAAAGAAATGGGGGAGTTAATAAGAGACTGATATTCATGAGCTTGGAGCAATGCTCAAAAATTTGAAATTAAAAAAAAAACAAAACTCTGTAAAAACATTAATCTGAAAGTAATTCTCAAAGGACATTGTGGGATTTTTTTTCTAAATATACATAAATTATGGCTATAAATTAACTTTCTAAAGCAAATGTTCTTATTTGCCAATTTATTTGCTTATTTATCTTCTCAAACAAAAGAGAAAGCTGAGCAGGTTACAATGCGTTGTATTACCATTCAAAACCATTCAGAAAGCAATAACTTATTTTTTGCACCAAATGTCTTGAAATCTCAGCAGAGAATTTTCCTTTGTGAACTGCAAGCCCTTGTGAGAGAATACGTGTATTCATGTCTGCACCCGCTGCAGATGCTCTGAATTATGCTGATATTGTACACAGTTTTGTATTATCTCTTAGTTTTTATTGTTCTGGTTTTGCTTTGCAGTCCATACGAAAGAAAAGTGACACATAAACCTGATTAAATTAATTGTGATTAGATTAAAATAATGTACACAGTGGAATTAATGATAAAAGAATACTGAAATGTTCCATAAGGATTGCAAGTGGATCATATTTGGAGCATATTTGTCATATTGCATTATAAGAACCTAGAACAGGGGTGTCAAACTCTATTTCATTGAGGCTGGATCAGCATTGTGGTTGTCCTCCAGGAGCTGGGGAGGAGCAGCAGCTTGGCAAGGTGGCCATGGCTGACTGAGTAGGGCCCGGGGGCCAGCTTATCTTTTTGTTCCTACCAGATCTATCTCCAGAAGCTGCGCTAAGTTTTGCTTCTAAATATTGGTCTTCAAGGGAAGGAGAAGATAATTATTAGGGTTGATACAGCTACAGGTATTGTTGTGTCTATAGCTTAAGTTATTCATTTCATTTACTTATTTAAGGATTTTATTTTACTTTCTGTATTATCCTTTTGATTATGTGTAACGTATAATTTATGGCTGAGCTTTTTATACTAAATCAAGGAGTAGGACAAGGAGACGGCAAACCGAATAGCTACAAATGTGGACAGCCGTACTATTTTTAATTTGGTATAACTGATAGCAACCATACCAGCTTCTTTAGGTCTTTGATCCCAGTTTTCAAATGCTGAGCACAATGTTTGCATCTAACTGATCTTGCCAAACAGATTCAAACTGACAATCTCCAAATTAGATAGCAAATAATTTCAGAAGATGGAAAGCATTGATATATTATGCCACTGCAGACTGAAAGCTCATATATAATTGACTTTTCATGCATCAAATGCTTTTTCTGATTCAAATCCATTATACTTACGACCTATGTACAACACAGGAGATTACTGTTTCCATCAGATGTTACCACTGATACTGGAGAAAGTTTTTTATGATAACACATCACAGAGCATTTGATGTTAGATGTTCCAAAGGACTTGAAAATGTATTACAGGTGGATCTAATGGTCAAATCTAGGCTGACTCCAAGGTTACACTACTCAAGGCAGCCATAATATTTATTTTTTATTTTGGGAGGAGAAATCAAATAACTTGGGAATGAAATTTGGAAAATATATATGTCCTTAATTTTCCCTTTTACACATTCAAAAAATGAAATAATAAATTGCCTGCATAGGATTCTAAGCTCGTAACTTTGCTCATTTCCACTTTAAAGGAGCTCAAGTAGAAAGGATGAGAAATACTTGTGCTACCACATTCATGAATTAATAGTCCAGATTGGCATACACCAGTATAATATATATTAAATAATTCAGACCCAAACTACAAGTGCAGCTACTTTTCTGTTATTTTCTGACAGCCATATTTAGAAAGTTCATTATTTCTGTTTTATCTTACAATGAAATGCGCAATCCCAATCACCCAGCCAAATTGTATATCAGGTTCTACGATTAAATGGAAGGAATAAAAGGAAAATCAAGATTGTACAGCACATGGAATAGCACAGTTAAGTAAGCTTCCCAGCTGAAATGCTAAAAATAAAGAGAATAAAAATGAGCTTTGCTATGGTGCCTGGGGATTGTAGGCAACCGATAGAAGAACGATTTATGACCTGAGACAACACAATCCCAATGCAAAGCATTCACACAGAACCTCACTAATATGATTAATCTTACTTTGCAGTGATATGTATTTCACCTTAGAAGTTTCTGGTAGCTACGATGGTATCTGGATGAAGCTGCTGAGGGTGAAAATCACTAGGTTACTTATTTTTCAAAAGACATACTTGTTTTAGGATTCAGGAGAAGGGGGAAAAAGATATTGTTCTTAGAATCAAGTTGAATTTCTAAATATTAAACTCTACCCCTTTATCTATTGGAATTGTTTATATAATTTTTGTTAACACACTGACTCTAACTATAGTTAAATGATAATGATAACATATAGCCAGAAAGGTTGGGGACCACTGTCCTTTATTCTCTTCTTTCTCAATTTGCATTTGATTGCTCCTCTGCATATAGCCATAATCTATTCACTTTCCATCACCAATTTATTTCCTCTCACAAACATAATAATGAGCCTAGGTGGCGCAGTGGTTAGAGTGCTGAACTGCAGGCCACTTCTGCTGATTCAATCTAGCGGTTCAAATC
>JANHFL010002123.1:66892-101112 GCA_032468155.1 Oxyrhabdium leporinum
AACTTGCCTTTGGGGGGGTGCTCCTCCCCCGCGTCTCTCCCTTCCACTCTGTCATATCCGGGAGGATTTAAATTATAGTCCCAATTTATCCATCGCGCCGCTTGCTCGTCAGCTTTCCAGGCGCTGGTTACGCTGATCTGCGCCTATTCAACTCTCTAATTATTGCTGGGGCGCCACCAAGTTCGTCCTCGAAACGGAGGGGTAGAGGAAATATATGAGAACCGTCCAGCCTTTGTTAGCGATGTTATGTTTAAATACCCAGTCCTGTCTTCCGCAAGTATTCTTCCATTTGATTTCATTAATCCTTACAATTGAACGTATTCGGACCAAAAAGCATTCCTCGCGGCCATCTTTTCGCGGGTAGGAGACAAAGATCTCCTCCCTTTCTTTGGGTCAAATATTTTCTGTTCTTGTTTTTTTTTCTATGGTGGGCTCCTCGCCGATCTTTGTGTGTTCAGAATAACATTCAAGATGTAAATTTTCTCACCAGTCCTGCACACCGCGTCCCTTCCATCTCTTTCTGGCGAGGCTGTTCACAACTGCAGAGCAGCCGCTATGGCCGCCGTCCGGCCGGAGGGTTTTGAAGCGAAAACGTTGCCCCTAGGAGCTCGCGAGGCTCCTTGCGAGGCTACCGCCGTTGCTTCTTCTTCCATCGTCCCTCCGAGACGATTTAGGTCGCTAGGACCCCCCTCCGAGCTCGGTTCGAGACCCCCCATCGGAGACCCGACGGAGATCCCGTCTCGCTGCTATTAAGCCCCGCCCATTCTCCCCAGATGTGGAATTCTTAACTGTCATTTGTCAGCCATTTTATTTACTAGAGAGATTTCTGTTATAGTTATCACCGCTGTCTATATTCCACTTGATGCAAATGTTAGCACAGTGCTCTCTAGGTTACATTACGCCATAGAGAGGCAGCAGCAAACTTACCCTGAGGGCTCTTTTGTTGTGGCTGGGGATTTTAATCAAGCTCGTCTACAGTCTGTTCTTCCTAAGTTTGTGCAGTATGTGCAGTGTACCATCAGAGGTAAGAACACTTTAGACCATATGTAATCAAAGTTAAGACAGGCATATAGAGCATTTCCTCTCTCCCATCTGGGTACATCTGACCACATCTCTCTGCTATTGTGCCAAAAGTATATCTCCCTTAGGAAAAGGATATGGCCAGTCAGGAAAACTGTTAAAATTTGACTGGAGGGAGCACACTGCAGTTGCAGGACTGCTTTGAGACTACTGAGTGGAGTATATTTAAACATTTGGAGCTACAAGAATTCACTAACACCATACTCTCATATATCAAAACATGCACAGATAATGTAACAGTGGACAAGCACATCAGAGTCTATAGCAATTGCAAACCCTGGATGTCAGCAGAGGTACAGACACTTCTGAGAGCCCGGGATTAAGATTATAAAGGAACACTATTCAGCAAGAGGCAAGAGGCAAGTCTTTCCAAAGAAGAAAACACTGCAGTTGACACATAACAATGTCAATGGATGGCACAATGCCAAAGCACTTCTCCTTTGGCACCTGTGACAGATCTTTAAAAAGTGTTTAATTACTGCCAGAGTTGAAGTTGTCACAACATTTCTGGTGAGACTCAAAGACTCAGGGTAATGTTAGCAAAGGGTTAAAGTGCCGATAAATTGTGTTTCAGATTGCTTATATAAGCTAAATGAAGGTGAGATTGATTGTAGCAATGGTACCCTTAACAGTAAGAATGAGGAAAAGATGATAGAGGCACTGATGTTTAGACTTTTTTTAAAAAAATAAACAAATAACTTCACCCTTGCTCATTAATCTCTGTGGGGCCACTAGTTCTTCCTATTTATTTATTATGGTACGACTCAACTATGCAATACTATACTCCATTTGGACTAATGGCACTACTTTCAATTTCAGAAACATGAAGAATCCCATTGATTGTAATTGGGCATAGAATGATGGTGATTAACCAGATCCACAATGGATGGAGGCTTCATCGGTCAGAAAGAATTGATGATTAATGACTGTTTTGAGTTGTAATATTTTCTCAGCCTCAAAGATGAGAATGGACAGTCTGCGGGCCTCCAGGTACTGCTGAACCCTACACCTGGTGCTCTTAATCCATTTGTGTCTTAATGCTTAAAATGCAGATTTGTTCCTCACTCCATACTATTATACAGAGTTATTCGTCTAGAACAAAATAACCAAAGTAAAGTTAAACAACTCTCTTCTTATATTTAAGTATAATGTATATCCATCCAAACATTTAAGGAATGTAAATGTGTGTGTGTGTATGTGTACATGTGTGTGTGTATACATACATACATACATACATACATACATACATACACCATATTCTTTTGAAGCCATCTAGTGAACATCTGTATTTGATGCTGAACTTATGGTCGCTCTTCTTACACATTATGAGTTGAAAGGAAGGAAGATAAATTGCATTCTTTCCATTAAATTGCATTCAAACTCCATGATTTCATCACTATTTTTGAGCTAAATGTCAACTAGAGGACCACATTGCCATTCTGAGGCAAGTGGTAGCTTGTCCTTCCTGCCTTTCTTCCTGCATTCTTTTTATTCACCGTGGAATTCTTTTAATTCAAAAATCCCATAAATGTAAATAAGGTCATCTCATCCTATACACAAAAAAATACAGGTAATTCATGACTTACAACCGTTCATTTAGTGACAGGTCAAAGTTACAACATTACTGAAAAAAGTGACTTATGACAATTTTTCACAGTTATGATCTTTGTAGCATCCCCATTATCATGTGATCAAAATTCAGATGCTTGGCAACTGGTTCATATTTATGACTCCTGCTGTGTCCCAAGGATATGTGATAACCTTTTGTGACCTTCTGAGAAACAAAGTCAATGGGGAAGCCAGATTCACTTAACAACTGCATTACTAATTTAACAACTGCAGGGATTCACTTTACAACTGTGGCAAGAAAGGTCGTTAAACTGGGGCAAAACTCACTGAATAAATGCCTCTCTTAGCAACAGAAATTTTGGGCTCAATTGTGGTCAACAGTCGAGGACTAGCTGTATTTGGTAAAATAAATTGAGATGGTTTTAGGAAATGTGGAGGTCTAGAAAAGAGAGATGTATTAGCATTATAGCTGAAAGAAATGTTGTGTCACATTGTATGGCTTACTCTAAGATCATGACTATATATTTTGTTATAAGTTACCTTTCCATTGTATCTTATTTGAAACTCAGATGTCTACAGTTAAGAGAAAGTTTTTGATGATAACAATAGCAATAGCACTTAGACTTATATACCGCTTCACAGTGCTTTACAGCCTTCTCTAAGCATCTTAGAGATTCAGCATATTGCCCCCAACAATCTGGCTCCTCATTTTACCCACCTCGAAATGATGGAAGGCTGAGTCAACCTTGAGCCAGTCAGAATCGAACTGCCAAACTGCTAGCAGCCGGCAGTCAGCAGAAGTAACCTACAGTACTGCATTCTAACCACTGCGCTACCATGGCTCTTATGGTGATGTGGATTTGATAATCAGGGCAGGTTTTTGGATATTTCTGTATAATCTGTGTTGAAGAAATACTTCTGTTGTCCTCCTAAATCAACTAGTAAGAACCCGGGGAATTAACCCACCATCTCTTCATTTTTATTACTATTTTTTGGGGATATGTGGTACCTAATTTTAAATCTTTTCCCAGGCTAGCTGAGATGTTCCACCTTGTACATCCTGATTTATCTTTTGGTGGGCCATTAAAGTGACCCATCCTACAATTTAGGTTGAGCCTATTCCATAATTTGAGACAGCTTTATATGTTAGGATCCTAGTTTTTACAAGAACAAGAAATCCAGTATTTCTTTCTTCTACCCCAAAGGCTTTGGGGAAATTCACTGTTGCTGATCACACTAAAATGCTGCAGTATTATTATTTTTATGTAAAAGCCATTGCAGTTTGTGTGTTCCAAGTTTCTAACTACATTTTTATGAAGCTAAAATAGCAGCTTGCAATTATTATTGTATATAAATTACTAGCACATTTCCCAGATACTTTAACACTAGCCAACTCCAGAACTACATCTAAATAAATTCAGTTAATTCCTTCCTTTTAGTATAGATCAGAAGCTGTTTGCAATTTTGAAGTCCTTGACCCTAAACACATTCATTTGGAAGCTTTCCAAAGCATCAAGGAAAACTGTACAGTGTGCTTATAGGGCTTAAGATATGAGCATTTTTAAACATAAAACATTTCACTGTAAAGCAGTTCCCTCTTCTATTTTCCCCCCATATTCGTCACCCAGTCTACCAAACTTATAACAATGCTCTGCATATTTTCTAAGACAAGGCTTTTAGATCAGGGCTGAAAAAAATCAAGATAACTGCTAAATAGAATAAAAATGGCAGTTTTCTGTACCATTGTGTTGGTTCTTGCTCAGATATTTGGATTCAGTACCTAAGAAGTAGTGCCCTGACACAGCATATGGGTACCGCTTTTCAAATTTTAATTAAAATTCAATACAAACAAAGCAGCATTGCAGATTCCCCCCATGCTGTCAAAGTTTTATTAACTACACAGACATCTGATAAAACACACATTCTATTTAGTTTTACTTTTAGCCAGTCACATTTCTCCAGCAGGAGATAATGAGCAGAAGATTTATGATTTCACAAAATAACTGCAGCTACTGCTTGGTATTTTCAAGCATATACATAGACAAACACATACCAGTTATTTATGATGTGAAACTAACTTACGTATGACTATTTTGTTTCTGACACTGCTGATATCCTAATGTAGATTTTAAAAAGGGTTTACAGAAAATAGTGGCAATTTTCCTGTTCCATCATCTTTACGCACACCTAAACTAAAACCCTTTCAGCATTAGGTTGATACATCCCTAAAACCTCAATTCCTCTTCTGCTTTCATTACACATATCGTTCCCTCAACCAGCAATAAAACTTCAGTGATGTAACATCACCCAATACATTTTAAACATTACAGCCTAGATGGTTTTTTATTAAAAGCATAGGACTTTAACAGGGGGAACATCTAAATTCACCTTCTGTTACTTTTATTTCTCTTCCCTTCTTTCTCCTTCCCAGGACTCAAGTTGCCATTTCAGTGTCCGTAGTCCCTCTTTATCTCCTAAATGCTGCTTTTCTTATGAATATCTAACACCCAATTATCAACTATTTTCAGCTTCTTGTTATCCACAAAGCAAATATGGAGTGCTGATTGGGTTTTGCTTGGAAGTTTGAATACATGACCAACCAGCAGGAAGCATATGGCTAAATTCAAGACTATTATACACCTTGCTTTTCCTAGTGTAAGAATAAGCTACAGAGTGAGGAGAGATATAGATTGGAAACTATTATATGTAAACCACAGACTCTTTCCCCTTTCCTACCAAATGTTACTTTCTTCATCTACATTGTATAATTGCCCCATCTTCAGCCATGGAAACCTTGAGTGCCTCTGAGCTATCCATTCTCAAACAATGTTATGACGTAGTATAATGTGTGAATCTAATCAACTGAAAGTGAATCTGGTGGATGCAGAGCAATTTTTATAAGGAATGAGAGGCAAGAATGAGTTGTTAGCCGTAGGAGCTTTCCAGCAGAGACACTGTAGTTTTCAGGAGCTGTCAGCATACAGATTGTCCTCAGGTTATGAGCATTCACTCAGTGACTATTTGGATTTGCAACTATACTGATCAAGAGAAACCTAGGATAGGTCCTCCCAGTTCCAGCTGTCACAGTGTCCCCACAGTGACTTGAGAGCTTGTGATTACAATGTTGCAGTGAGCCATGGCTACGTGATTGTGATTTCTGACTGGCTTCCCACAAGCATAGTCAAAATGGGGAAACTGGCAGGAAGTCAAAAGTCGCAGTCATGTGAGTTCCTGACCTAATGAGCAGCCTGGTCTTCACTCAGTGACGGCAACCGGATTTCCAGGATTGCTGTTGCTAAGGGACACAGTTACATGATGTCACACTTTATGACCATCTCCCTTAGTGACAGTAATTCTGGTCCCAATTGCCATTCGAATCCAAGATTTACCTGTAGAGTTCTTGTCCCTTGAGATTAATGGAACACTGAACAGGCTCTAATGGTGTAAACAAAAGAAGTTCATGAATTTCCCCAGCAATGGGAATGATGGTTGCCTCAGCCTGCTATGAAATTGCATAGATCATGGGAGATGAGGTCCAATCCAACTGAAAAATAGCTTGTCAGGGGAGGTGGAGTGAAGGAGAGATTAAGAAGAGTTTAATTAGGAAGAGACTATCATCCCTGCAAAGCAGTCTTTTACTGCTAAGACCAGGATGGTTGTTAGTCTTTTTTTAATCTATGTTGCAGTATATCAGACTGCAATGATTTTGTGAGAGCCAAGAGAATTGAGAAGGAAGAAAACAGCAACAATTGAGTCTCTATTAGTTTTCTGATCTTTATCACCTCCTTATCTGATGTAGCCAAGCTCATCTATCTTATGCAATCCAAAGCCAGTCAGATAAAATAAAGGTTTGTATATTTTTAATATAAATATTCCTTTTTTTCTTACTGCTGTAAGACTGACTATCCTGAAGAATGTAAGGGCTGTGCAATCTCACAGATATAGATGCCTTTTATAACATGAGAAGTAATTATCTGCTTAATCACTACTGGCCAAAATTAGGGTTTTCCATATCTCTTTGCTGCCCTCTGGTGGTCGTCAAGACTTTTGCAACCAATTGTCTGATTTGATTTAGAAATTTCCCAGCTCCACAAGAGTCTGGTAAAATACTGAACAGATAAGCCTATCATACCACACAGCTTGCTGTAATTTTTAATCATATGCAAAATAAAGCCTATTTCCCTATAATTGATTGTATAATTAGCATCCAAGTATTTTTTTTGGAAGTTATGTGTATACAGATGCTGTCAGTCTTTACAGGTAAACTAACAGGAAACATAACCAGATGAGGTAATTCTATTTGATTCTAAGGCTACATTAACAGACTCCCACAAGTACAAATATCCTTCCATCTTTTCAACAGCCTGAGAAGCTAGGAGGGTTCCCTTCTGGGTCTCTTTCTTTGCCCATTGTGTAGCTGCAGGCTATGCCCTCTCTTATCTGACCAATCCCTAGACAGCATTTCTTTGTAGTATCTCTTAAGGTCTTTCTTACACACTATTACACATTCATATACACACAAGAGTAAAACCCATGTTCTAGTTTTTGTTTAGACATGGAAGCCAACAGGATGAATTTGAGCCAGTCATTCTCTTTCAGCTTTAGCATGGGAAATTAAAAAGCAATTTTCCAACTGCCTTTAGACCCACATAGTAGATTATGGTCCATAATCTTCATTGAAGATATCTTCATCCTGCAGTGGATTGATTTGGTGTGAGTGCATTTGTGGGTGTGTATAACCTTATTCTTCCTCTCCCCCTCCCTCTCCCCCTCCCTCTCCCTCTCTCTCTACACACACACACACTTTATAAATTAAACAGTTTAGTAATAGTATAGCATTACAATCTTTTTGAAGTGATTACTAACATTTTATAAAATTCAAAAGAAGTCTATATTTCTTATCCCAAACAAATATTAAAACACTTAACTAGGTTTAAACATCACTCTTGGTCACCTATTTGTTTGCTATGGTTTATTGCATATGCTGCAATTAGGTACTTTTGTACCACACACCAAACCATAATCACAGTTTAATAAGCCATATATTAAGCTAATCCGTTAAAAATAAGTCAAAATATAACTTAGTATGTTGGATTTCCTTCCTTCCTTCCTCCCTCCCTCCCTCTTTTTCTTTTCTTTTCCTCTTTTCTTTTTTTTTTCTTTTCTTCTTTCACCATCCAGCCCCACCAGACTTTGGATGGTGTACCAAAAACAAAATAATAAGAAAAGAACAATATAGATCTTAGAAGGAAATGTTTAAGCTGACATAAATGAAATGATATTTTTATCTAGCAGTCATCCAGATTTATGCAGCTGAAATATGGTAGCTCTTTCTTTGATGAATGCTGAGGTAATATGATGTTTTCCTTTCTTCATTCATATTAGATTTTTCTTGGTTACTGGAATGTCCAAAACATGGAAGGAAAAACATACCAACAGGTGTAATGTCTTCAACAGGGTGGAAAGGTAAATGATGTATTAGTATTAAGAGTCATCTGTTTAGAAGCAACATAGTTCAAAGTAAAAATAAATCATTTTTTGCTTTTTTACATTCATGAATATATGTAAATAAGAAGCACAAATCTGTGCAATTGGAAGCATTTTCATATATAAATCCTCCCTACATTTTCAGGAAAAAGTCAGGCATCAAATAACATGCAGAAAATAAAAATAATATTTTATATTTAATAGTACTCCTACTCTCCCTCTTCCTCTCCCCTTAGTCTATCTAGTAATTCTCAAGGAGGGCTAACAAAATTTAAAACCAGATTACAAAATCTGAAAGACAAATTGACACAAACATTATGGAACCAAGAAACAGTGTTAATTCTATTCTATAAATCTTCCAGGATCCTGGTTTTTTGGTTATCAACATTTCTATGAAGCCATGCTTACATGTACTTCTGAAATGGTCATAGCACCTTTTCCTTCTTTTTTCTTAGTGGCAATGATATTATTGAGAACGATATGGCATGTTTGGCATTTGGGAAGGCACCTAAACTTCTATGAGAAGCATCTTTTATCACATCAGATCCCAGGAAATCAAAAAGGTGGTGGGCATGGATGGTGACAAGCTGCCTCTGGTATCAGAGTCAAAGATAACAGGCCATAGATTCAAAAACTTGTCCTTTGAGCATCAACACAGGAACTTAGAAGCAGCAGCTCAAAGCCTTGATTATTCTCCGAGACAGCCACCTAGGTGTATGACATTAATTTATTGAAAGTTAAAAAACATTTACAAAAAACCCAATTGGCTTGATCATTCCATGAAAAAAACCTAGACTTCCAGGAAAGAAAAACAAAAACCCAAGAAGCAAAGACTGTATTTCAAAACAGCAGCTTCTTTATTCTTCAAGCGCCAGACCACACTTGGTTATCTTGACTTCACCCACTGGCCCTTAATTTTGTTTTGCTTTTTCAAGGCTGTGATCATAAGTTGGCTGTTACTAGAGAAGTATGTTATGCTGGGAGAAAAGAACCTTATTCTTCCAAGTGGATGCATTAACAATGCGTGCATTAGTCATTTTTGGGAAACAACGTTTTCTATTTTTCATCTGGATGTCACACAAGATTAAATGAAACTGTAGTTCAGCATTTTTAGAGAAACAGATTTTTGGTCTCAGTCTTTTTTTTATCAATGGCCAACACAGCCATTGCTTTAACTGAACTGAAAAACAAAGGATGAATGACATAACATCTGGGTCTGGTCATAACTTGTATAATTATAGCATAGTCCACTGTTTTTCAACCTTAGCAACTTTAAGATGTCTGGACTTCAACCCTCAGAATTCTTCATTCCAGACCAGTTGCCAAAATTCAGTAATATTGTGCTATAATCTCTCTCTCTCATTGCAATACTATAGAGAAATAGAACAAAAAGAATCATATTTCCCAGGATCATTTCATTTGGTATTTGGTATATTTTTCTTATATAACTTAATCCAGTTCAGGAAGCTGTTGCCATTATCAATGCATTTCTTTTGCCAAAAAACTCTGTGAAATGAGAAATAAAAAAAATCAGCATGAGGTTTGATACGATGTTAGCTCCCTTTTCCTATTCCTGTAAGTAATGTTAGAAAATTGTGTGTGTGTGTGTATGTATGTCTCTGTGTGTGTGTACACCAGATGATCCTTCCAATTCTATAATTCTATGGTTTGACACCAACTTTTTTACATTACTGCTAGTAAAGCAATAAATATCAAGGACATGTTCAGGTTAATTTATCACATTTATATCCTACATTTTCTCTTAAATCTCAAGGTGAAGTACAAGACAATATCCTCTAATTTTATACCATAACAATAATTGTGTGAAATAGAATAAGAAAAGAAGGATGGTGGGTGCGTGGGTATGATTGGCTAATAGGCACCTAGTGGGGTCTGTAAGAAAGGGGGTGAATCTTGTTTTTCTGGTCGAAGGCCAACCACAACACTTGATCAGGATACTAAACAATGGCTTATGACTTACATACAGATATTCACTGCCTATACTTCTGAATTTTAAAAGCCCAAATGAAATGTGTCAGAGTATATTGTCAAAGATCTTGTCATTTGAACTATAGGGGTTTCTTTTTTTTGCTCTGAACCAATCAAGTGAAAATGTGCAGAGAGAAAAATAAGCAAACTTTTGCATTCCTATTGTCCTCCTGTTCACTATAGCTATAAATCTGCCTATAGCTTGTGATCAACGCACCAACAAGATTGCCACTTGTAACTGAAAGTAACACTGCCAGATGCAGATTTACCATCCCTGTAAAGAACTAGATTTGCTTCACCTTATATATCACCTTATATATAGATTTTAGGTTGAACCCAAGCCTCTTCTCTGAATAGTTAGTCTGCTAAATTTATAAAGATGTGAATATATAAAGCAAAGAAAATAAATAAAGACCTTAAAAATGCATTATCCTTTAGTTAACCTACTTCTCCCTATAATTTGCCTCTCACATTTTAATAAACACAATGAAAGAAAAATAATAGAGGAGCCCATTCTAATACAGACAAAAATAATAGCTCAAGCACTGCCTAATGTTTCAGAACAAATTGGGGAGAGGGGCACCCAAACCCCAAACTGACAATGCCTGATTTTTAGGTTTGAAATTCTATTTGTCATAAGCTTCTTCATTCAAATGGCTTTTAATGTCCAGAGATATAATAGGGTACTTAACACAAAGTTGTTTTATTCAAACTTCTGGAAAAAAAATGGATTATGAGTGCAATGAAAGAACAAATCTCACATTGCCCACAGTTTGCAAATAAGCCACAGCAACAAAACTTCTAAATGTGAGGAGGACATGTCACAAAACAACCCATTATGGCTTAGACAGTGTATTTTAATCTTCTTCCGATTTGCGGTAGCTGGTTATTTAATGATGAATGTATATAAAAGGCCCATTCCTCTTAGAGTAGGAACCTGTATCCTTTCATTTTCTCTGAGAGATCATCATCCTTTTCCCAGACCACAGTCCACTCCTTGGGGAGCAATAAGCCATGTTACTAGGGCAGAATTATGACCTATTAGGCTAGGTGATGAAGGAAGGAATGTAATCAACCGTTAAGAGGCTTTTGTGCCCAAATACTCTGACATATCATTCTGTTGCCCATCCATCATCAGGCATATTGATCTGCATTTTGATGATGTGGTTTTATACCAACATTACCGCTTTATGGACACAACCAAAGTTCTGTTAAACACTGCCTCGTTTGGTTACAAAATGAGAGCAATTAACGAATACTCAAATTGCCAAGAACAAATGCCTAAACTGCTGGAACATCGGTTTCAAGTTTCATTATATAAATGTAGGAGGAAAAAACGGCATGCTGAATGAACATTCAATTTATGTGTACAACCATCATGGCTAATAACCTTGTCAGATGTCTAGGTAAAAAAAATGGAAAGGGAACAAGACGTGTGATTTCCACCTTCCATGTAATCCTCTCCTATAAGCACTTCTGGAAATGGTTCCTTTTTCATCTTCTTGTGTAATTCTCCTTCCTTCTCCTTCTCCTCTTCCTCTCCTCTTTCTCCTCTTCCTCCTTCTTTTCCTCTTCCTCCCCCCTCTCGTCCTCTTCCGTCTCTTCCTCCATCACATGTATATGCTGGACAATGGAAGATTTTCAGATAGATTCTTTCAAACAAGATTGGATAAACTCTACACATTTCAAATTTGTAAATTTGTTTCTTTCTATCTTTAAAATGGAATCTGTGATGTGTGAAAAGCTAATTGATAATTAGGTTCCAGTCCATCCATAAATTTGGAATTGACTGAATATATCAATTCATTCTGGAACTTTCAAAAGTTGGATGTCTTTCATATTTCTATATTGTAGGTATATGTGTGTGTATGTGTGTGTGTGTGTGTAAACATACCTACTTATACATGCATACACCGGCACACACATATGTACTATGCACATTTTTATGGAAAATATGGATTAATCTGTAGTTGTCTACACATGCTTCAAACCTTCACATACAAAGTCTGTGAAGATCAATTTTCAAAAATTGAATTGTAGGCATGACAACTTTTAATGGCTGTAAACTTTAGAAAAGAGAATAAAGGGGGGCTGGCTGAAATCAAATCATGGCAAGTCTAAGTAGGGTATGTGGTTAGAATTGAAACAATTGCTGAAAGTTTATTTGAAGCAGAGTACAAGAAAAAGTTTTCCAATTGTCATATTCTGATGTAACCAAGTGAGCAGTGGAAGGACTGCACATAATTCTGTGAAAATGGATGCTACCCTAGGAAGGCTGGCTTATAGCAATGGTGCAATCTATGCAAATCAAGCCTGAACTGGTATGGTTGGGTGCCCTTGAGCCATCTGTAAAAATGTTAGCATAATGCAAGAGGAGGAAATGTGCATAGAAATTCCAGTGGAAATATCACACATATATACAAAGAGTTTGTGAATTGTGAAATATTAATCTTTCTTCCCCATTTTATAGATAGATATCCAACTTTTCCCTTTGCCTGAAAGTTTCAATTAGCACAGATATAAAATCTGATATATGACTAGCTGGGAGTAAGTTCTACAAATGAATCTAGGAAGATATATTGCCAGATAAATAGGCAGATTGCAGTACAAATCTCTCTTTGCATAAGTAAATAATAATTTTAATCTTACCTGAAGTCAAAGTAAAGTAGGCTGACACACATTTCTCATAATCTGTAGAGACAACTGATTTCTTATACTACCTGAAGTTCTTCAATTTGAATCAGCATTTATACACTAGATGTATATACTGAAAATCATTCATCTGAAATTAATGTAACCTTGCTCTAAATGAAAGAATACTGTATAAGGCCAGCAATCCAGCTACAGGGCAGTTAGGGCTGAAAAAAATGACTGTTAGATGGTAGAAAAAGACTGAAAACTCTAATTTGATGACATTGGATAGATATTTTTTGTGGTTTTCTGGATTTCCACAGGATGTCTGATAGCTGTAAGAAGTATTAACTATGATATCTACTAGCTAGAAATTTTAAAAGATGTATTCTATCACACCTGGAAGCAGTAGATTTGTGGTGATTGTTATAAAGAAGTCAATACACCCATCAGGGGAGCATATTAACTTTGACAAGAAAAAATGGCTAAGGTAATAATTTGGTGACCAAGAACCTACCAAGAGATATTTCTGTAGTAATGACTTTCAGTCCTCTCTTATTGGTGGGATAGTTTCATCACTTCCCAAATTCACCAGACAGAAAAATATTATCTAGGCCAAGGTTTCTCAACCTTGACAACTTTAAGATGTATGAACTTCAACTCCCAGAATTCCCTAGCCAGCATTCCTTATTTCTCTTTTCTGGGGAATTCTGGGAGTTGAAGTCCACTTATCTTAAAGTCGCCAAATTTGAGAACCATTGGTCTAAACATAAGTACAGTACCCTGGATATATGCTACTTAAGTTTTTTTTCTCCTACAATCTATGTAATAGAAGTTCAAAAGGATAAGGTGGGGCAATTAAATAAAGCTGGATTCCCTGCTTATTCCAAATAACCTATTTTTTTATACCTTGTGCCGTCCTTGAGGTAACTGACCCATGTAAATTATAGGAGCTACCTTTGTCTTTCCTTTAATACAGTCAGCCAGGGAGAAGGGATCCTGTACCAAAGTGAATAAGAGGAGGATTTTTTTTAAAATTTTATCCTTTCCTAGTCTACAAAGAGGAATGAGTGGGAGAGAGGTTTCTAGGAATCAGAGCAACCATCTCAAGTTCTGGTTCAATTGCAGAGCAGTTAAAGAATAGCTCAATTCTGAGTTTCACACATTGCACTAAGGCAGAACTGAACAAAGTACTTACAGTTTTTGCTGATTTTCCCTTTTCATCATTAACCTCACCAGTGTCTTGGATTCTGTTATTGTTGACAACATGCAGTAAATTGAAACGTGATTTTTATTTATTTATCAAATTCCTAGACAGTCCATCTCATAACTCTTTAACTATGCATAGACACCTGCAAGGGAGTGAGTAATGACCAGGGCATTACAAAGTCTACCCCTTTTGTATTTGCAAAGAACATACAAAAAGGCAGGACTGATGTCATGGTTCAGATTTATCATTTGAAGTCATTAGGATTTATGGTGAGGAATAGATATCTGCAGGATGTATTGAGGGCTGTATTGAACCCAGAATATTTTCCCAGACTGTCCTTCCTCCAGTTGTCACTTTCTTTGTTATATAATCTGCTCATCCAAGTCCACACTGCCACACTAGGCAGAATGTACCCTTGGAACTGAAGATAATTTTGAGTGACTAAGCTATGACCCTGTTTGGGGACCCAAAAAACAGCTGAGTTGGATCAGCATAGATCCACCTTCTTTTACATATAGAAATTAACCTTGGATTCTAGTGTACCATAGGCTGATCAGCTGGATTTATACACCATGCTAAACTACAGTGTTATTAATTGACATATATTGAAGAAACCACAACGGCCTAGTTTGCTCATCATGCTAAATCAGAAACCAGAGTCTACAAATTGTAGTGGCTGGATTTATATGACATGATAAGTAATATCAGTCCTACAAAATTATGACTTATTGCTTTGCAGAAACCCAGTCTCTGACTCTGTTTCTTTATCTCGCTGTCCGTCAATGATTTCTTATTTTCCAAGACAAAGTCTATCATTTCACACTGTGCATGGATAGAAAATATATGTGTTTGGATTTTGGCTGGGAGCTTCACTCTTTGCCCTGCATCTGTAACAACAACAACAATAACTTTTCATGGAGCTTTTGTTGCAACTTCATCTGCTTCCTTTAAAATTCTTTCTATTAATTTTCTCTGTAGCATCCTCTTTTCCTGCAGTGTATTCATCTTACTCAGCATGAAAAACAACGGCAAAAGAACACAGCATTATAATAACTGTACATGTGACTTGCTAATTTTCTCTTTGCGCTGCCTGTTTCCTTACCTACTGATAGAACTAAATTGTTCAGCAAATGTATCAGGCAGCATTCTACAGGACCCTGGGGTTTTATTTTTGGATTTGATTATTATCTCTGCACCTGAATTATCCAAGCTTGTTAAAAACAAGGCTGTTATTGTCTCTTCATCTTCCCCGTCATCACACAGGTTTCTAACCACAGAAGGAGTTAAGGCACATTAAGAACCATCTGATGGGCTAAAAATGCTTCCTGCTTATTCAAAGCATGAGCTCGTGTGGCAATGGTGACATCTCCAGATCCTTTCTGAAGCACACATTAAGAGAAAAACTCATTATCCTGAGTCAACAAGCTAATTTCCAGAACTTTGATCACAATTCTTTGAATTGCACTTATTACGAAAGGGAAAGACAGGGATGTCTTTTCATATTTAATGAAAAGATCTTAGGCCAATAAAGCTGTCTATTAAGAAAGACTGGCCTGAAGTCATTTCTTGAACAGTCACAGAGGACTCTGAACATTCTTTCAAAGCCTCAAGAGGTCACTGGAGTCATGCTGGGATGAGATCGGATGAGATGCTTTCCTCTGTGTTTTTAATTCCACCTGTCATAACAAGGAAATTAAACTGCCTGCTGATCTCTCTCTCTCTTTCTATCACACCACATAAAATGCTGCCACCACAACTACACCCACACATGTAGACTTGAATGTACCAATGAGCTCGGTAACAGTTTTATACTACTATAGAGACTGCGTAGTCATTGGAAACCTCTGGCTGGGTCTGGATGTTCTCTTTCTCCTATATAATTATAGCGAATACAAATATGGAGAAATATTGCATATAAATGCTGTCCTACATATATCATAATTAGCTTACCTTATACTGGAGTCAGTGTCTATGTACATAACACCATTGTTATGGACCAATGGGGCTGTTCCCTAGGTTGGCTGTTTTAATTGCCACATTGCAGATCCCCTATAATGATAAAATAACGAAAACAAGCCAGTCCTGGTTAACTAACATTACTAGGTTAGACGAATTCCTAATTTCTAATGAAAAGAGGAAAACAATGATTTTTAGAAGACAGCAGGCTGGCAGGAATAGCCAACACTCCAGAAGATAGGCTTAAGATACAGAAGGATCTCAATAGACTGGGCCCTCTCTCACAAAATGAAATTCAATGGTGTGAGAAAAGAAAGGTTCTACCTTTAGGTAAGAAAAACCAAAGGCACAGGTATAGAAGAGGTGGTACTTACCAATAGTAACTGCGAGAGGAATCTTGGAGTTGTAGTGGACAATCACTTAAATGTGAGCCAGCACTATGCTACAGCTGCCAAAAAAGCTAACACAGTCCTAGGCTGCATTAACAGAGAGATCTATCATGTGCAGTTTTAGAACTAGTTTATAAAGCCTTAGAATGACCACCCTTGGTGTATTGCATCCAGTTTTGGTTGCCAGGTTAAAAAGAGATATTGAGATTCTAGAACAGGGCTGTCAAACTCCCGGCCTACAGGCCGGATGTGTCACGCGCTGGCCACGCCCATGCCTGGTATAGCAAAGGGGGGGGGAGTTCCAATATGTCACGTGATGCCGCCATGATGACATGAGTTTGACACCCCTGCTGTAGAAAGAGTGCAGGTGAGGGCAACAAAAATGATTAGGGGACTGGAGGCTAAAATGAGGAATGGTTACAGGAATTCAGTATGTCTAGTTTGATGAAAAGAAGAACTTGGGATGACATGATAGCAGTGTTCTAATACCTAAGGGGTTGCCACAAAGAAAAAAGGATCAACCTATTCTCCAAAGCATCTGAAGGCAGAACAAGAAGCAATGGATGAAAATAATCAAGGAGAGAAGCAACCTAAGGACTAAGGAGAAATTTCCTGACAGTGAGAACAATTAATCAGTGGAACAACTCACCTCCAGAAGTTGTGGGTGCTCTAACACTGGAGATTTTAAAGAAGACATTGGACAAATGGATATAGGATTCCCTGATTGAGCAGGGGATTGGACTAGAAAAAATCTGAAGTACCTTACAATTCTGTTATTCTATTGACTACACTGAACCATTGGAAAAGCTGGATGGGAAGGACCAAAGAGAAGGGTGAGATAGCTGCAGAAGTCTCTGTTAAGGTACATTTGCAAATGAATGGGTTCAGGATGGGTGCCATTCTTTCCCAGTAAACTGTTTAATCCTAGGTCCCAAAGATTACTCACTCCCTGTTCCAAAATATAAAATAGAATAACAGAGTTGGAAGGGACCTTGGAGGTCTTCTAGTCCAACCCCCTCCTCTGGCAAGAAACCCTATACCATTTCAGACAAATGGTTGTCCAGTCTCATCTTTAGAAAGTCCAGTGTTGGAGCACCCACAACTTCTGGAGGCAAGTTGTCCCACTGGTTAATTATTCTAACTAATATGCTTAGATCTATTTCACAACATTCTCCTTTCAATCATGGAGTGATCTGAATGCACAACACCTTCAAAGAGGAAAGAATATCATCTAGAAAAAGCTTTGAGCCAAGATGTTGGATAATGTCTTAAGCCAGATGCACATTTTCTTTAGCCTGACTATAATCTGTTTTTACACATGGGGTATGTTGGAATGATTATACTCCAGTGCTTTCTAGTCTGTTATTTAAAGTGTATATGAAGTTTCTGGAAAAGATTCTGTGTAGATCAGGAGTTATTTGCACCTCCAAATATGCCACCACCCTGCTTTTTTTTTTACTGAACTCTCAGGCTGAAAACAGTGCTAATGTAGCTAAAGGATTGGACTGGCACCAAAAAGAACCAATTTCTAATCAATGGAAGCTAATCCAGCGACTTTGTGCCAGTCACTCTTTTTCCACTGAATCTTAAATTACTAGATTGTGTTGCTGGGAAAAATAGGAAGAGGGGGGACTATGTACACAGCTTAAGTTTCTGAATGAAGGAGGTTTATGTACTGAACCAATAAATAAATAATATCTGACTGTCTTTGGGGTGAAAAAGACTAGATATGGAAACATCAATTACTCTGTGTTGAAATAACTGCTTTGATTACAAAAAGCTTTTTGGACACAATTCAAATCCCTTATTATGGTACAGAAAGTATGATATGATTTGGACCAGACCAGATAAAATGCAGACCCACTATGTCCATGCAGTTCATCTAATGTCTGTTTTCCAGGTCTGTCTCTGTTATGTTTAATATTGACAGTTTTGTTTCACAATAATACAGCCTAGATTGTAGAGCAATTTAATGATGGAGGTGAAGATCATTCTTTCCTCATAAATGTTCCAAGTAATAAACAAGCCAATCTTTAAGTAGGTCTACCCTATCTCAGTTGTAAAAACTCTAGACTATCACTCAGTGTGGCAGTAAAGGGAGTTTAGGAACATCCAGCCATTATCTAAAATTTTACAACACAGATATAACATTCCTCAGAAAACTCAGCCCTGTTTGTCTCATTAGGGGACCTTTGTTAAACTCTAGGATTGTCAAACTCATGGCCCGCGGGCCAGATGCATCACATGCTGGCAACCCCCACCCCTGGTTTAGCGAAGGGAAAAAAGTCCCGATACGTCACGTGACTCTGATGTGACGACGTGAGTTTGACATGCCTGCTCTAGAGCAACATGAAGCTCAGTTTAAAACTATAATGCAGTTAAGATAGAGTTCAGATTTGTAATCTCTCCAGAAAAGTATTTGCCTTGTTCTTGTTGATTGACCATAAATGCTGCTTTGATTAAAAAGATTCAAGCCATGTGTTAAAACACACTAGTTAAAATGCATGATAATAATTCCACTGCCTCTTTAATATCATCCCAGCACGTTAATAACTTACTTCATTCTGAAAAGAGAAAGAAAGAAAAATACAAAAACCAAAAATAAAACTGATAATGAAGAACTGAAAACCATTTCCTTGGTATATTTTAAACTGCAAATTAGGAAAATCTTCATTTAAAAAAAATATATATATAACATCAAAAAAAGGAAAGCAGGACTGGGATTAAAATAGCAAGCACCTTAATTAGAAATTGCACCATAATACATTTTGATACAACACTAGCGACCATTTTAGCTGGTGGAATTTTGCATGGAATGATAAAATGTTTTGCCAAAATGACCCATTGCTCTTTCAGGGTCTTGACAACTGTAATGCTTTAAAGAGTTTATGACTGACCCAGATACGTCAAAGATTGAGGGCTATAGTGTCCCAAATTATTATGTATCTAAGATTTTATTGTGGAATCTGGATTAAGAAACCTCTAAGAAGAAACCCATCAGTCACATTACTGGGTCTGGCCAACAGGAGTTGGCAGCCAGAAGTCTGGCCTTCTTAAGGGCACGACTCCTGTGATGGAACCCTTTCAATGGCGATACTTCAGTGACACCACAAATGTCATTTTAGTAAACAGTTGAAGACATGGAAGTTTGCAGAGAAACTTACAGGATAACAACTACTGTATGGCCTACCCGGATTTAAATCTGCCTGTGATTTATTTTGATTTCCTTAATTATTTTTTTGTGGGGGTCCAGATTTAAGAGATCATTTTCATGAAAAACTCAGCTTTGCTTCTCCTCCTGACTAATATTTTTTCCTTATGTATTGTTTTTAAGCACTGTTAATTCTATTGCTATCTTTTAAAGCAATACTTATCTTTTTCTCCTTCTTTTCTAAACTGCTATGGACTCCTCTGAGATGGCACAAAACAGAAATGTATAAATATTCATTTTTGCCTTGTTCGATAGACATAAAGAATGTTTAAATGCAAGAAGATAACAAAGACTATTTTTACTGTAAGAATGTATGAATTATTGATGGATCTACTTGAAGATCAATATAATTTAGTATCTGAGATTACCAATGGCATAATGTGGCAAGATGTGGCATTAATGACCTGCATAATGAATAATGATGATAATAAAGAATTTCACAAATACATTTATATTTTTATTTTACAGTCTGTTTTCCTTTTAAAGCACTTGGATATAGGTGGAAAGTTCTGGGACTCTGGAGCAGGATTTGAAATCAGCTCCAGCTGAGCCACAAGGAAAGAGCTTCACATTTTTACTTGAAGTATGGAAGGCAAGAAGGGCATCAATTTTGCTGTAATCCATACAAATGTCCAAATGCTGAGCTTTGGTCTGTTTCACTTATTTGATTTGTTCCATCACACTTCTTTGGCATCAAACACCCTTCAGTTGTTGCTCAACTAAATATCCCTCAATTAGAAGAATATCCCTCAAGTCTTTATAAAACTACATAGATCTTTGCTAAAAATTATCTGTGCAAGTGGCCATCACAACAGCAGCATATAAATTGCTGGTATCATGTAGATCTGGGCTGTCAAACTCCTGGCCTCGCAGGCCGGATGCGTCACATACTGGCCAAGCCCATACGGTTTAGCGAAGGGGAAAAAGTCCCAATATGTCACGTGATGCCGCCATGACAATGTGAGTTTGACATCCCTGATGTAGATGAAGAGTGTATACTCCCATCCCCACTTCAAACTGATGTTTTGAGACACCTGATCCATTGTTTTTGTCATTCAGGTCATGTACGAAGCCTCAAGGATCTTACTTCTAACTTATAATGATTCCATTTGCTACTTTAATCTATGATATACTTTTTGAAATTAGGCAGCTTATTATTTAAACTATTAAATCATCAATTTGTTATCAGGGTTCTATGGATCTTCAAACAGGCAAAGGCAATTTGCAGATATGACTGGCTTTGAAGACTATTACACATTATAACATTTATCCATATACAGGAAAAAAAAAACCACTGGAAGGGGCATTACATTTTGTGATGAATAACTGGCCAGTTGATTCTATGCCTGCTGGAACACTTGAGGAAATGCAGCTCTGCTATTTTTGTCTCCCTGTTTTGACAGAATTTATTTAAGTGGGCTCACTTGGAAAGGAAAAAAAAAATACCCTTGTGTGAGAGGATCTGAGATGGGTGTGCTGTTAAGCTACTGCATATAATACAGACTACTTCATTAAAACATAAAATACCATAGTGTGTGTCCCAAAGGTGCTTTTTCAAGAGGCAGTTAGACTTTGCTTTTCTTTGAAAAGAAAGAAAAGAGCTAGAAGAGACAACCATGACCTGCATGGCTGAGAATCTCCATATACATTTACTATAGTGTTTGTGTGTGTGTGTGTGCGCGCGCGCAATAATGGTAGTGTTATAACATTGCATAACATTAGTATTATGGGGAACTGGGTGCTTATTCACTATAGCCTATGCCTCAAATTGATTCAGACTAAATCTTGAATTTCAAAAGACAATTTTACCACCAAACTGAATCTTGGCTGATCTATACACCTCTATTGATTCCAAACCCTAGAAAAGAAGTCCCATTTTCTTCAAAAGATGAGAGAACTGACTTTCTGTGCTCCTCAACATAATTAGATATAAATAAGAAGATTGGGTCAGTTAGGATGTCCTTGATAATGAGGGTATTTAAGAATCTGACTATTGCCAGAGTTTATTAAAAATACAGAAACAGGAGAATAATAAAGGAGAAGAAGTTTGGAACTTGCCAACTTTTTGAAATTTGCCCTTAGAGGACAAAGGTGGCTCTTAGCTAAAAAAAGATTTATATGACTTTAGATCTCATTTTGTTATCACCTTGCTGGATCATCCCTCCCAACTCTTGTGCTCTTTCTTTCTCAACTCATCCACAAAATGGTGCACTCCCTCGGTGGCTGCGATGGAGGATTGTGGCAAAAAGAGCCATTGGGCTTCATCACCAATAGCTCTTTTTGGAAGCCTTCATGTCAGGCTGAGTGAGAATCCAGGCCTTAAGTGCCCCCTTCTTTGGCTAGCACTAATACAGTGTAATGATTGCTGCCATACGGCAAGAATTCCCATTTGTCGACAACTGGGAAAGTACTTATGGTGATGATATTGTTCTGCTTGGGTGGCCTGTGCCTGAAGGTAATCCTTCAAAAGCAGCTGCTTTAAGTGTTAGTTAAATGGTACCTGGGGATTTGCTTGACACAGGTGTCATGTTTAATCTTATTCATATATCAATAAAACTGGTACCATATGCGCAGGGCGGTTGGCAGCATTGAACCTCTGAGACAATCAATATTTCCATTAACAGACTCATCTTCCCTGGTCAGATCTTCAGAGCCTGCCCTTTTGTTTTCTCCAACAGACTCTGCAAAATGGTTGTTCTCTGGAGACTACAAGCAGACACAGAAATCCATTTCTCAAAAAGCGGGCTCTGTGAAATCTCACAATTTTACATACAAATCATGGAAAAGAAAGGAGTCTTTTTACAATTTGGGAAGGTTGTAATGGAGTTTTTAATCTAACGTTCATAGCTATATTTCTTTCAGTATCTTCCTCCAGCAGATCCGACTAAATTCTTCCAACTGCAGGACAGTTGAATGTGGACCACGGAATGCTGCAGGTATGACTCGTGTCCTCTTAACCCCCAAATGAGTAATGATTGATCAGGCCGTGCGTGCGTGCAATTTTTATCACTTTTGCAGCCTACCTCTAAAAGTCATCCTAGGCAACACGAAAAGGAAGAAATCCTTTGCAAAGACAGAATAACAGAGTTGGAAATGGCCTTGGAGATCTTCCAGTCGAAGCAGGAAACCCTATAACATTTCAGAGAAATGGTTGACCCCTACATCCCTACAAGTCCTTTAGGGTTTTAAAAGGTAAGCTAAGTTGGAAGAAATATCTCGGCCACCTTGTACGCTAAAGAAAAGGAGCTGCAAAATCCATCTGGCCTGGTATGAAGGAGTGAAGTTGGGATTGCTGTCTGCATTTGGAAAGGGTAGCTGCAGCCAGACAGAAATGCTTCTTACCATTTTGCTCATGGACTTCATTCGTTCATTTGGAACTTTTACTCACAAGCAATAATTGAGCCACACCCTCGCATTTTCAAGGACATGTGGTTGTCCAGAGGCAGCCTCACCTCACCCAGGTGAGTAAAGTTACAAATTAAAATGCTAAGACAGAGTGCGAGGTCTTCAGAAGAAAAGAAGGTAAGCAACTGGCGTGCAGAGGTGAAAGTGGAGATGGCGTCTGGAGATTGGCAGCTATTACAAGCAAGCAAGAGGACTATCATTCAGGATCACAAGCTATGATGAGCAGCATATCCTGGTGGGGTCCTGCTGCCTGGAGCTTTGCCGGAGTCAGTAACAATTAGAAGTGGATCAACCACACTGAAACAGCACCTCATCCCAACTAGTGTAATAACTTTTGGATGGAGGCAAAGCTTGAATGCTACACTACAGACTGATACACTTTTGTTTGAACTAGGTACTAAAGCAATGAGTATTAAAGACATATTTACACAGCAATATCACCTTGCAGGTCTTAGAAAGGGAGAGAGCCATAGTCTATTGTTGGGGAATGTGTGTGCTGCAATAAAGCATTGTGTGTGTGGTGCTTTGTCCAGTCTTTGGAAAGTATAGAACCTTCAACACCTGGGCCCTTTTTGATTTATGGATTTTGGAAAGAGAAAAAAAAAACCCTTAGGAAGAAATGATGGAACAGAAAGCTGCTTGATGAAAATGAGCTGATTTTTTAAAAATGGCATGCATATTTCTAACGAGGACAGGTTCCTGCATTTAAAAACTGCTCACTTAGTACATAAGTAAAAGTCCTTTCTTTCATTGTGCATTTTTCTCCCCTTGCAATCATGGAAATTATAGGAGAAGACATTGGGAAGGAATTCTGTATCTTGGGCTCTTTTCAAAGCAGAATCCAGAAAGATAGACAACAGGAAAAACCACAACAAAAGAAGCAATCTCCACCACCTCCAATTAAAAAAAAAAAAAAGCTAAACACCCCTTCACACATGTCCCTTAGCCCCACCCCCACCCCAAAACCTTAAAATATCCAGTGTTTGGAAAATTAGAAGACAAGTTCAAAGCTGTAATAGTTTCTATCATGAGACAAGAATGCTTTTGAACCTGAGAAATATATCATATTTAATTCTCTGGGAAACAAAGGGACTAAACTGATGTGCTTCAAGTGCATTGAAATGTGGTTTATTTTATCCTGAACAGCACTCTTGAGCTACGTAAAAAGAGAATAATGCTGAAAGCATGTGAATGGCTCCAGGTGTTTTATTCAGAGTGATGAGTGGCTCTAGAATCTATCTCAAAATCCCAGCTATTCGTATACTATCGTTCCAGCATCACTTGACTTTAATTGGACAATTGTCCTTGGAAACAAACAAACAGACAGGCAGGTTTTCTTGAGGTAGAAAACATTTGACAAGATGAGCAAGCCTTAAAGATGGAAAAGCCAGACATGTTCAAGTAGCAATCCACAGACCTTCGCCTTTACGGCATAGAACCTCCTCCAGAGCCTGTAATGGGCCAATAGGAATATATTTAATGTTCTCCTTTATGCCAGCGGCTCTTCTCAGAACGGCTAGAGCCAGTTTGGTGTAGTGGTTGAGAAATCAGACTAGAAACTGCAAAATTGTTGGTTCTAGTCCTGCCTTAGCCACAAAGCCAGCTGGGCAACCTTCGGCCAGTCACTTTCTCTCAATCCTAGGAAAGAGGCCAGGATCACATCTGAAAAATGTTGCCAAGGAAACTGCAGAAACTTGTCCAGGCAGTTTCTGAGAATTGGATACAATTGAATGGAAGGGGGGTGGGAGAGAATCTCTTTCCATTCCAGACTACTCTACACAGCAGCTTAATTTTGCTTGTGCTTGGAATTTTGTGTTTGATCTCAGCAACTATTTCTCAGTAGACTGCAACCAACTGCCCAGGTTATCTCATGGATTTTTGTGGAAGCTAGCCATTGGTTTAAATATTGAAACTGACTTAAGCATCTGCTTTCTATTTGATGTCTTACGTGGCACACAGAATCCTATCTACAGTATATAAATTACCTAAAGTCAGTTTGAGTTTATGTCTAATGTGGCTGCTGCTTCAGAGATGTAATAGAGTCGAGAAGAATATTTGTCAACAAAATGTTTTGGATTTATAATGTCCAGACAATGTGACAAGTCATTCTTGTGTTGTTCTAGGTACTAAAGCAGGAACATCACTGACCTGGCATATGACAGTAAGTTAGGATTTGTTGAATTTCTTAGTCTCAAGCTATAGTTTAGAAAAAAAAGAAAGGTTGGGTTCAAATGGCCATTATCAAAATATGTGAACCCAATTTCTCCAAGTGCTCCAGATCTATAATTTGTATTCTCTGACCATTGAGCTTCCTTTTAAGTGAACAATTTGGAGACAACTTTCTTTTTCCAGCAGGTGAAATATTCATTCTTGAATGAGCTTCTGGGATGGATGCCATCTCAGGACAAGTTATCCAACAACTGAAATCACTAATTCACTCTTATAGACAGCTCCAACACCACTAAACAAAGTATTAATCCAGGAACAATTCTTTAGAATATCCGCAATACAAATAGTTTCCTTTGTTTCACAGTAGAAGATTAATGGATAACAGTGTATGCACATATGTGCAAGATTTTAAGATGTGTGGGCTGAGCTGGTATCTCAGTAACAATCAGAACGCATAAACATTGGCTGACTCTGGATCCATTTAGGATGTGTCTAGGACCACACAAGGCAAAAACATTGCCAGCTTGCGAGCCAGTAGTCCAACCCGACAACCACTTTTTCTTTTCAACTGGAGTGAGAAAAGAGATTTGCTGGCCAAGGTTAAGCCACCCAGTTATTTGTTATGATGAACTCTCCAAAAGGAAGAGATTAAGCCGAGCCTTAAATGTTTCGGTGACAAATGTTGACTGTCAGCCTCCCCAGAATTGATGGCACTTCAGCTTGCCTTCCCAAAGCTTTTAGTTCAGAGGCAGAGGTGAGGAGAAGCTTGCCCATTGGATGCTGACTTTATGGCTTTAGCACTGGCCAGAGAGCAATGCAAAGTTTCAGTAATGACTAATAGCACTTTTCGCTCCCTATCGTCGTTTGTTCAACATCCATTATTGTCCTGAGAGAGCAATCTCAAAGTTATAAATGGTCCTGGCAGCTGGTGTGTCAGCATTTCATACCTCCACAGCTGCTAGCCTGGAGGCTAGGCACACAAGCCTGCTGTACTTGGCTCAGTTCCACCTCCTGAAGCCATCTTGGGAGGCCTGCAGGTGCCATGTGCAAGCAAGCCGCATCTTGGTGATGGACCCAAAGCAGCTGCCTCCAAGAGCAAAGGAAACCGCTTGAGTTAATTTATTCAGGAACTACTAAAAAGCATAGGCTTTAAATCTGGTTTTAATTGGTGCTGCCCTTCCTAATACTGTTTCAAATGCACCATGCATTGAATCAGGTTGCACACTTAGCAAATCAGGTTCTTGGTTGTGTCCTCCCCCCCCCCTCAGTTAAGGCAGAATGTTATTAGGCAAATATATCACTCATCACAACATGATGATGGACCTGGCAATACTGTGAGCTTTGTTTGCTTTTCAAACAAAGAGGAGAGGCAAAAGCTGTTTGGATTAAGAAGTTAGCAGAATACCTGGTGAGGTTTGGCTTTACTCATCTGCTTCTTATTCATTCATTCCAGTAGAGAAAAAATTACTAAGCTTTTCTTACAGAGCCTTCAGTTACTTATCTCTTGCTAGGAGTCTGATGCTAGTCAGCATGGGCTTGTCAGAATCAGACCTAACTTAAAAAGGATGCTTGGTTCAGAAAGTATCAAAAGCCCAGGATTGTTTTAGAACTAATGTTGCAGGTGAGGGGTAATGATGTAAGCAATGGTTGCTCTGTAAGAAACGCACTCCCTTGGAAGGGCAGATGTGTCCTTGGAAGGGCAAGGAGGACCTTTTTACAGATGTGTCTTTCTGGATTGG
The DNA here is from genome assembly GCA_032468155.1 of Oxyrhabdium leporinum. Classification (NCBI taxonomy): domain Eukaryota; kingdom Metazoa; phylum Chordata; class Lepidosauria; order Squamata; family Cyclocoridae; genus Oxyrhabdium; species Oxyrhabdium leporinum. Next base: position 93,728 of record JANHFL010002123.1, read on the forward strand.
ATTAGTGATTCATAATCTAGAACTTCTGAGTCATCATATTGAAATATAATTTCTGCTCTTTTTGAGTTTGACCTAAAAGCATCGGCTAATGCAAAATGCTACGATTGATTAAATGCTATGCTGATTCAAGGAGAGAAGGGCAGAGCAGAAACCATTTTGTTTCAGAAGGACCTGATGTTGACATATAAAGTGTGGACAACAACTTAAAATTTGGATGGATCAGTTTGTCTTACTTACTGTTGAGGTGGTACATTATTCCTCCTTTGAGGAAACTGGATTTGCAAGAAATTCATTATTTGATGACCTGAGCAAAAGTATACCTAGTATGTGTCTCAAATGAAGTTTTTCACTTCTCAGTTATGGTTGGCATCAAGGGCTGGCCTTTCAAGATCAGCTGAAGATCTCTTTGTTCATTGTAACCATTGTGTTCTATATTTTCTCCCCTTTTTTGTACCTCCTCTTCTTGCTGCCTTGTTTCATGATTTGTATATCCTGAAAATGAAATGTGTAAAAAATATGGTTATGCTACATCTGTTTCAAAGGCAAAAAAAAAGTGTGATTAAACCATGGTTTGTTTTTTACTATTGTTTTTAGCTACTTTTTTTAAAGAATATTTAATAGGCTGGTTCATGCTTAACTCTGAACATAAAATATAACTTGCAATCCATAATGGCTTGATTCATACTAAACCATATGCAACAATGTCCATTAGAGTATATCTACAGAATATAGATATGTTTAAAGTTATATTTTATTGTGTTTTACTAATTTAGATGAAATAGTAATATACATTGCTAGTCCATGTATGATGTGTTATAAATTAAAAAAACAAATGAACCAACCAACCAACCAACCAACCAACCAACTAACTAACTAACTGTATAGAAAGATGTACACATCCAACCATAGACTGATCAAGAGTCTTGTTAACATTCATCAACTGATCTTGGTGCAGATAATAAAATGTGATGGTGAAGTCATCCTTTTCACTATGGACTCCTAGATTCTGAATGACCTTTGAGGTCTGTGGTTTAGAAATATATTTATGTAAAATCAAAATACGAGGAACAGCAGATTCATATTGTGACTAAATTCATACACCACATTGTCATGTGTTGTTTTGTTTTTATTTTCTTTTTTTAATGTGGTGAGTGTGTTCAGTGAAACCAGCTGATTGAGATTGGTTTAACAAATCATGGTTAAATAAACAATGACTTTTTGCAATATGTGGGTATCTGAATAGATTATATTTGGATATCAAAGGATGCTAGCAGTTAGGGTGTGCAGAGTGAGTTTATCTTGAGTGTTTAAAACATATTTTTCTCAATATTATGTGATGATGATGATGGTGATGATGGTGGTGGTGATGAAAAACCCAGTGGGGTATAGAGTTCCCAATTCCAGGTCTTTTAAAATTGTGTCCAATACTTACAGAAATGTACAACTTTGCTCCCCCCCCCCCCCGGTCTCATAGTACTCAATATGTGTTGTATGTATGCAAAATCCCAATATGTAAGTACACAATGTTTATTATATATTGTTTGTTTTAGACAAATATTAAGGAAGACCCAAATACAAACCATATTGATATATAATGAAAAATAGGGCATTATATGCATGTTAGAATGAAGTCTATGCTCCTTCCTTAAGCATGTTTGACAGAACAGACTGTATTAATAAAGTGTATTTTCTGACTAAAGAGTGATAATACCAGATATTGAACGTCAGCTGAACCCAGTAAATATTTCTCGCTCTGATGCTTCAGAAGAAGCAGGCTCATTAATTCTTGACCATATGCAATAATGGTTTAGGGAATCATTACAATAACTCATACAATAATGCAAGAATTATTCCACGGTCTCTCCAATCCTTGAAATAAAGCCTTATCCATGATTTAAAAACAATTGGGTTCCATTTCTTCTCACAATCTCCATGACTTTCTCAAGGCAACTTGCTTGTGGGAACACTCTTTTAGTTCAGACAAGAAAAAGTATACAACAAAGTTATAAATAAAGCTGAAATTAAATCACATATGAGCTTCATAATATGCTGGGATAGCAGATCGTAAACCATATTCTGTAACTGATTCTGCCATTCCCTGAAGTTTAGTTATAAATCCTATCACCCATCAATAAACCCTTTGCCTGCTTGGAAGAATCTAATCTCAACCTGACAAGTCACTACATTCTTTCTTCATACACAGCAAGCATTATTTGAAAGATTTAGAATACATCGATCCTGAATCCACCCACACGCACACACTAGCGCACATATGCACAAATAGCCAGAATTCTTGCTGAATCTAAATTTTAGAATATGGATTTAGAGTTATCTTTAAATGCTAACACCAAGAGCAACTAATAGATTATTTGTGAAATCCAGATTTACTGATCCATGAACTATATCCATTGAAATCAATGGACCTTAATGATTAATTAAAGTCATTAATTTTAAACCCTCTACTTTAACATTTGCCAATCACTCATGGGTAACCAGAAAGGATCTGGTTATGCAATCAATAGAAAAGTCAGTATACTTAATCAGGTTGTCATTTCTTCAGAATGGAGAGGTCCCAGGTCAGATATGGTTATTTGGAACAGAAAAATAACATATTTTGTACAGAGATTAAAGAGAAGACATTCAAAAACAGCCCATGGAAAAATGACAGAACACATCCTTAGTATCGTCTTTGTTTTTTCCTCTTTCATCTTCTCAACTATTTTACTTTCATCTGCAACTATTCCTACCATGCTCGCTCACTATCCCTTTCTCTTAGTGTTCCATTTTTGTCAATTCTGATTTTATTTTGTTGCAGGAAACAACTCCTAACTAAAAAACATATACTTGAAATTCTCTTCCCTAGTTGCCTGCCTTTCTGAAATATTGTACATCTCAATACACCCTATTTCCTTTATGTAGTATCCTAGCAGAGAGTGGAGGAAAATAAACTGCAGATAGAAAGAAGGAGGTGCTGTTTGATAGATTTATACACCTGCCAGCCAATTTAATAACCCTCGATACATAACAGTCAAGAGTAATGCAGAGTTATCAGTGCGCTATTGAACCAATGGCAAAGCCACTAATAAACTTAAATCTGATAGTGTCAAAGCAAAAACAGGGACTGGATTTCCTTATATAAAAATGGAGCTATTGTTACTAGGAGAAAGATTCACTAAAATAAGGAATTGTTGTTGTTATTTTATTACAAATTTTGAAATTGATCACAATCTCAAAAATCACCACCCTGAAGAGGGTAAACTGCTTGAGTAGGTATTCACATTGGTATTCTTTGTGTTCTTTCATATTGAATTGAATTGAATACTTTTTTGGGCCAAGTGTGACTAGACACACAAGGAACTTGAGGCAGACAACACTATTTTTACTTGAAAATGGCTTTGTGATCCATCCATAAAATATGTCGTAAGTCCAACTGCTTCTTGTCCTGTCTCTTACATCACATTTTTTTTACTCAACTGTCGATCACTTTTAATTTTCTTAAATATGTATGTCCTTATTATCTTCAAAGCTAATAATAATATGGTGCAGTACAACACAATGCAAATAACTAAATTGTCCATTTTAAATATGTAAAATAATATTGAGCCACAACCAAACACCAGTCTTTCCTTCTCAGCCCTAGGAAGATGACAATGTCAAGCCACTTCTACAAACATTGCCAAGAAAACTGCACGGACCTCTCCAGGCAATTGCCAGGAGTCAAAACTAAGTTGAAGGCACAAAAAAAGAGAGAAAAGGTGCTCATACTCATGACACAACATCTTAGAGTACAGATAAACTTTTAAATGAGACTGTGAGAGCTACAGATAGTTATGGCAGATGGCAGCATCTAGCTAAGCTTGGCAGAACTCAAAAGAGCTAAGGAGGGCCAGACCTTATTAGCAACTGCATACAAAACTACTGGAAAATCCCATGGTTGCAGAAAAGACTAGAAAGTTTTAAAAAATCCCAGAGAAAGACAATGGAAAAAGAAAAACACCACCACCTTATTAATATGAGAATATGGAAATGGTTTGACATTGTCTGTTTCCAATACATTTTTTTAACCTCTTGGTCTTCTCAAGATGCTGGCACTTCTCAAAGTTCTATCTGAGACAAGGTAGTAACAATTTCACTTCATTTCTTTAGAACTTGGACATTCTTAGATGTCACGAGCTATGCAGCCTAGCAAAATTGTGAGATACATTAAATAATAGAAGCATTAATCTTTTCACCTGAGTATAATAACTTCTTCAAACCTCAGGGAAAGATTAAAAGCCTGGCCTCTTAGTGGCATTCATCTTACCATTATAATACTTTTCCTTGCGAAACAGATAGAAGATTTTGACCCTTTCAGGAAAGTTCATCCAATTGAAGATGAGAGATTTTTTTGAATTCCTTTGTCTGCAGAAAAAAAAAAGAGGAACCATTCCATTTGCTAGAGAATTTAATAGGCATAAACTAGATTAATTCCAGTCCAATTGAAAAAAACATACTACATATTCACTATCCTTCCTGGAAGCAAAAAACACCAAAATTGACCTAATTCCCTCCACCCCCACCCCAAACAAATAATATTACAGAATAGGACCCAAGTACGTGGCACCACAGGCATTTGCAAACAGGAATCACAAATATTAAGTAAGTAATACATGTTGTCCTTGCTTAATTCATTCAGTAACTGTTTGAAGTTATAGCAGCACTGGACGAAGAGATTTACAAGCAATCCCTGAAGTTATGGCCATTGCAGTGACCCTATGGTCACATGATCAAAATTCAGGCACTTGGCAGCCCGTTTGCATTTATGACCACAGGGAAACTTGTGTTGCTCCACCTGGCTGTGGCTCAGGGATTCTTGCAGCTCCAGAGCTGCAAGCATGCCAAGAAGCCCCTGGGATGCAGTATGGCTACAGCCTCAGACCTGTGTAGTTCTGGGGTTGCTTGACAGCCCACAAGGCAGGATGCAGGGTGGCCAAAAGGTCAGAGAGGGTGAAATAGACAGTAGGTAGGAGTGGAAAAAGGAGACAGACACTTACCCTAGAAGAACTGAGGCTCATGGCCGGGAGGGACCAAACTTAGAAATGTTTGGAGTGGGGATGGATCCTTAGCTAATGATCAATGAAATTCATTTAACAACAGCAATGGGGAGTGCCTGGTATGCCATTGCTGCGTAATAAAGTCATGTGATATTGCGCAGTACAAACACATTGCACAGTCCCGATTACTGGCAGAACTTGAATATTACCTATATACCCAACTCTTTTTGCTGGGGTCTCTTGATGAGGATTGGTTAGGAAGCTTAGTGTAGCTCAGAGACATTCAACAGATCTTAGATTCAGTTTCTGACATCTTCTGATTCTGCCTGAAACAAAGATCGGTGAAGACAATGTCGAGCAAGTGAAATCCAGACAAACACTGGAGTGTTCTCACATAATCTCACCAGGGAAGAAGGTGGGCTGTCAATAGTACTTCTACTCAGAAAGAGGAAGAGGAAAATTTTCCAGATCTTCCTTTTGCACAGAAGAAAGATTATATTTCTCAGTGTTGAAAGAAGAAGGGAGCAATCACTCTTTTCTTCCTTCTGTATGAAGAAAGGGTCTGGGAACCATAGTTCTATTCTTTCTGGAAATATTTTATTTTCTTGAGAAAGAAGATTAAATAACAACTGCTCCAACCTCTTTTCAAATGGAGAAAAGAGGCATTTCCTTTTGTCAGGGCTAGAAAGCGCCCAATGCAAAACTCAACTGGTCATTCTTCTGAATTAATCCATTCACTTTATTCTTTTCTATGGGGAGCAAATAGTTGAGTTGTCCATCATTTGGAACAATAATCTTTCAAAACTACCCTTGAGATGCAGGGATTGAAATTTGAGCCTTCTGCATGCAAGGCACATGCTTTGCTACTGGCCTATGCCTTTCTCCCATAATGCCATAATATATCACCTTTGAGCCACACAACTGCTGGGCTTAAAATTTAAATAATGATAAGGAGAGAAGAACTCCTCATTCTTCCATTATTCTTTTTTTAAAAAAAATCAGTGGTAGAATTCATGTGCACTGAGAGACAGATAAGGCTCTTATCTTTTCAAGGAGCAGTTTCTTGCAGCTGATGGCTTTTATTTCTTACTTCTCTTGTCTCTAAAAATATGTTTCTAGACTTCCTTCAGGGGATATTTGCAAATTCAATGCTAACAGTGAGGTGAAAAACATAAAAAGGAAATCCAATCCCTCATTTGAACTTTCAATTTTACTTTAACATTTTTTGCAGTTTCAGAATAAGAAGTCATTACCAGGTTTATGGAACAGATACTCATAATCAATGCACAGGTAGTTTTTGACTTAATCATTCATTTAGTGACTGTTTGAAGTTACAATGGTTCTGTAAAAAAATGACTGACCATTTTTTACACTTATGACTGTACCAGCATCCCCATGGCCATGTGACCAAAATTCAGACTAGCTCATATTTATGATGGTTGCAGTGTCCTAGGGTCATATGATCACCTTTTGCGATCTTCTGACGAGCAAAGTCAGTGGGGGAGCCAGATTCACTTCACAACCATGTTACTAAACAAGTGCAGTGATTCACTCTACAGCTGTGGCGAGAAAGGTCATAAAATGGGGCAAAACTACTCAACAAAAGTCTGGCTTTGCAACAGAAATTTTGGGCTCAATTGTGGTCATAAGTCGAGGATTACCTGTATATGAAAATAGCTTGTTGTTCCATTTATTTTTCAAACCGATAATTCACCTTTCTGTGAATTCTACCTCCAAAAGCTTGTAGTTCATAGGCTGTTGGCACACTGTCTTTGTAGCATGTGATAGAGAGCAGGATGATTAACTGATGAGGTAAGTCACAGAGATTTTTAATGCCTACTGGTTGCCTTAATCAATAGTCTTTATTATTATTATATAGAGAGTTAGCATTAATCCAGCATTAAACAAGCAGATTAACATTTTGTAGGAGGTACAGACGATTTTCATAACTATATATGGAAGCTGCCTGATGCCTGGAGGATGAATTTGTGAGAGTTAGTCCCATTGAGCTAAATAGAATTTACTTCTTTGTGGTTCAGCCAAACTAGGATCATCGAGCTCTAGAGAAACTAGAACCCTAAAGATTGGGATTTGTGATCTCAGTGCAATGGAGGTCATCAAGCTAAACTGTGCCATTTGAACACATGATGCGGTAAATAATCTCTGTTAAAAAATGGCAACCTTGTAAAGTAGATCTGACTATTCGCATCTAAGGTTGTGAGTGTGATCATTCCAATGTTAGAGCATAGGAGTCACTTTGCAGTGAGATGGGCAGATAAATAAAGATAGATAGATAGATAGATAGATAGATAGATAGATAGATAGATAGATAGATAGATAGATAGATAGATA
>JANHFL010002123.1:103620-119680 GCA_032468155.1 Oxyrhabdium leporinum
CATCTGTCCCTGTTAGTATTTGATCTAATTCTGTTAATTCTTTATAAAAACCATACATTTTAGCATCCTTCTCATATAGAGATTGTATCTGCACTTGTGGCAGTAACTACAGAAATATTAAGCTGCAGCAAAGTATGGAACCCCAGTGACTTTACTTAGACAATGAAGACCTTTCAAATTGGGGTTAGGTTTCTAGTTACAACAGAATTGGAATCATAAAGTTCATCCAGTCCAAACCCATCTGCTTGTGACAGAAATCCTATTATATCCTCTTTCCTGCCAGATCTGTAGTCTCTCCTGTCATATTACTGTTATTCATTACACATTACTATATACACACAATAACATATTATGTATCATAGGACTTTGTGCCTTTACCAATAGAAGCGAATATTTGTAGTTTAGGATTGCACTAGGTAAGATCATCAACATCTGATTGTATTACCTGTTTCATAATGAAATGTCTTCAAGAAAACCACCAAGGTCAGAGAGCACCAAGTATCCCACCTTCTGCCATTAATTCAGCAGCTGCTACAATTTCCACTTTTCTCCCGTTGTATACATTTGTATTTATTTATTTATTTATTTATTTTTACATGGAAAGAATAACTACCACCTTGATGCAGATGCTAATGAAGCTTCTACACATTACACACAACTGTATCCAAGTCTGGGCTAAAGCCATGCAAACCAGGTCCATGAGTTTGCTTTCTGTGAATGCCTGAATTGAACCAGGGGAAGTTGATCCCTTTTGTGTGCCATTTTAACTGACTAAATCCATTAAAATTGCACATGTATAGATTCACATGCTTCATTAGAATCATACAATTCTTTAAAAGTTACTTCACAAACCATGATTACCTTGCTTTTGTAAAACAACGTGATAGTTCCTCTGATTTCAGTCTTCATCCTACAATTTTTCTATAAGCGTTGTTCTTCTGCTATATTAATATTTGCTGATTAGAGGTTCAAAAGGACCAGGCAAGCAAGTGTTGTATTCTTTTACCATTCTTTTGGCAAAAAAACCATCATCATGAAGAAAGCTGTGGAGAGTTGAACTTCTGTTGCAGTCTTGATTATTTACAAAGACCAATTGGCAAATTCATTGGAATATTGCTGTGCTTTTCCAAAGCTGCAGTTAACAGCTGCCTCAATACTTTCATTATTGGTGATGCTTCCTAAGTAGATAAAATTCTGCATATCCTCAATGCCTTGGTGTCCATGTATTTCCTTGACAATTACCAACTTGTATAATCTTCATTTGTTCACTGCTTAACCAAATTTTACTCTGCCCAACATGTTCCTTGTTCTTTATTAGGCAATATTTTCCCATCCTTGTCCTTAGTAGGAAGATTTGCATTACTTCTTGCTCCTATTAATTAATTTCTGAACAAGGCAGTATAGCACCTTGGTATCATTTTTGTTTTTACTTATTATGCTTTGGCTCCTTTGTGTCCTTGTCAGCCTGGCAATAGCTTTGAGTTTACAGTACATGGTATTTTTCCATAGATTTTTGCTTTGTCATTTAGTAATTTGGGTCCTTTTGTAGCTTTGTGATTTTGTCTTCATCAATCAGCTGCCAGATTCTTTCTTGTACGTTGCATTCTTCCTATATTGCTCTCCTTTATCCAATTGTTTCTTCTTCACTCAGACCATGTTTATTTCAACCATCTCCACTGATCTTCAATTTCAGTTTCATGTTGCAATTGCCAAAACCAGTTTTCAGGTTGGAGTTTGTACTGTTTAGCAATGACATAATTCTTAGCTTCTCAACAGCAGAGGGGAAAGTTGTATGTTGGTCTTGCTTCTTCTTTTGGTAGGGTCTAATAAATGATATGATTAAAGGGATGCTGGTCCTATTGCTCTGCGACATGCTCTGACATCTAGAAGTGCTGATTGCTATCATTTGCTGTTGCAAAGCCATTGATTTCATTGTTAAAGGCTGAATTGGGTAACATGGGACTTTTTAATGTGTATTTGTGTAAATATTTTTATCTGCAGTGTAGATGTTTTCCACATAAACATTATTGATGCTACAAAATCCAGCAAGAGCTATCCAGGTTTGCACCTTTGTGCTGCTGATCCATGCAGGTCCATGCAGGTCAATCATTTGTTCTCATCCTTGGTTTTTGTTGACTATTTGTGCATAATGTTATGATTGGGTATAATCACTGAACGTATCTTGTAGTTGTTCATAGAGCATGTCCTTCTCAGCTTTGTGGGCATCCTCAGTTGGTGCCTAAGAATGGATGATGGTTGTTTCTGCAAGCCTTGATTGAAATCTTGATATGATCATCCAGTGGCTTATATCCAGTAAACCTCCTTTTCACCCCCTTGTTCAACACCAAAGACCAACACAGTGAACATGTAGATTATCCATTCCAGAAAACCGAATAGTCTTGCTATCACTAACTATCTTGTCACTTCTTTTTTAATCTTATCTTTATGCTCAGGATGTACAAATACATGATAAATATCAAATTCATCAAGCAATTGTGTTAATTTTCCACACAAGTGTAGTATCTGTGCACTGCGTATTCTTTTGTTGGTTTTGGAATTGAGCTCTGTATCTGATACTGGATTTTCTTGCAGCTTTCATCAAGCACCATCACAGGGTATTGTCAAACTGCTTTTAAGTATCTCATTGAATTGCATTAATTGCTTCATTAGTGCTGTTGTTGTTGTTAAGTTGGGTTGCTAGCCTGATTCCTACGCGTTCTCCTTTCTTATCCAGGCTTAGGAATATCAGTGAGGAAGTTGTATTTGAGGTTATCTATGCTTCTTGTTACCTCTGCACTCCAAAGATATCAGATGCCACAACATTCTCTTCTTAAACTCTAATCTTCACAATAGCATAGTAAATTGTATAATACAGCATTTTAAAAGCAAGCTGATTCTTTGTAGAATATCTGTCCTCAGAGAAAAAGCATTATTTCACCCAATAAGAAACAATAGAACAATCGTATTTTTTCTTAACTTTCTGGTCCTACAGTTTATTTATTTAATCATGCATGGCATATCATACATGGACTAGCAATATAGTGATATATATATATACGATTGTTCTATTGTTCTACAGAATGGAAGGCTTAGTGACTTTGAACACAGATACCCAAGGTCTATCTTTGACAGCTTCACCAGTAAAGTAAGGCACACATAAAGAAAGTTTTAAGAAAGCACACATAAGTTCAGTATTAATTTGTATATGTTTCAAAACAAACAGATTTCACACCCGATAACTGCGCTTGAATTGAAGATGATGGTAGCGGGAAGTATAACAGATTCAGCAAGATGTTGAATTGGGTATAGAGAATGTTATGGTGAATAGAAGGCTGGGCAAAATGAAAAGCATTCTCAAGACTTGAATACAGTATGAATTCTAGATAGGCCACTGATTGAAATGCTGTAGGATCCATATTGGGTTCATTTGTTGAACAGTCTGAAACTACAATTGACCTAGAATGCAGTGGCACAAGTAACATACTTCAGTATGTATTTGTAACACTGTTATCTCCACGAGCTGTACTGGTTATCAGTAGACTTCCACATGCAATTCAAAGTGCTGGTGGTCTTCTATGAAGCCCTTTATGGCATGCAGCCTGGATATTTACAGGACACCGTTATCCCAATTATTTTTATTAATAACTGCATTGCCAGCCCTTTGGAAAAGTATGTCCCCAATATGCCGGCGTTCAGAAAGGAATTTATAACCTTACTCTTCCAGCAGGCTCTGAATTACTTGTATATGTGTTTCCACTAAAGCATCAGTAATGATTTAATACATCTGATTAGTTCCTCCCAGGATGGTTGTTTACAATGATTGTTTTAACCCAATCATTGTAAGCGATCCAGAGTCATTGAGTAATATGCATCATTAAAAATTGACAAAATTGGTCTACAGTGACTTGGGGTTACCCCCACTTTTCTGCGTCATGCAGCACCCATGATCTGCCATTGCCTAAGCAAAAAAGGACAGATTATGATCTCTCTTCACCAGTAATATCTGAGTGGCACCTGCATAGATTCTTGAAGGGTTGTGTGTGTGTGTGTGTGTGTGTGTTGTGCATGTGTGTGAACAAGAGAAAGCAAGAGAGATAACCCTCTGTTTGTATCTTTACCTACCAACTTTGTCTTGTCCTTGTGCAATACCCAAGGAATACCATGGAGATTAACTGTCATTTCTTCCCGAGAAACTTGCTTGACACAGCTATTGATTGATTCATTGATTCATTGTTCTTCTTATCAAATATTTCAGTAGTTCCTATAAAGAATTTATTTTTGTACAACCGGGTTGTGTTCCTGTTTTGAACTCTAGCTCCAGATACATCAACTTTAGTTTGGGAAGAGAACTCTATAAAGAATGTATATTTTACAATTAGGTTGAGTTCCTGTTTTGAACTCTAGTTCCAGACACAGCAGCTTTAATTTGGGAGAACTTGAGAGTGTCTACAAGGAGCAGGTAAAGAAAAACTGTCATAACTAGGCAGCACTGAGGACTTCCCATGGTTGCTTGCTGGTCTTGTCTCTTCTTGGAGTGTTGTGGACAGAGCACCCCTGAGGTTGATGGAGAAGTTACATCTTCCATGAACTGAAGCAAAACCATGATCTTTTATTTCCCATTTTTTCCAGTGAATTACCAGAGAGGTTGATATATGCTGACAGATGCCTTTAACGCAAGGTATCTCTTGAGAGAATCACTGGGCTTGCTGGGATATAGTATACAATTTCCTTAATTGAAATCATTCTGACTGATGCCACACTACATCTTTTTTTCTACTAATACTGCTTTGTTTTTGGTTTTGATCATTGCATTCCAAATGGGCTATGCCCTTTATGCAAAAATGGCAATCATACCTGGATCCATTGGATCAGATTGTGGGGTAATAAAGTTATCAGAGGTAAACTTCATTGCTCCCTGAGGGATCTTACTCTGAGTAAGTGCACCTAGATGAGTGTATAACAATGCTCTTTTGTTTACAAATGCACACTATTGTACTGCACCGAACAGTCATTTTTAGAATGGTGATAAATTCTAGCTGATGCAGCTTAGCCTTTTAACTTACACACCTGAGAAGACACAAGACCCAGTGTCTTGTCATGAAAAATGGTTCAAAGAACTTAAAAATAGTGCAGGAACAACAGACAAGGTGTCTGTTAGACAGCCAAACCACGTCCTTGCTTATATTGTTTCTGATTGCCTGCAATTCGGTGCCCTCCCCTTTGGAACACCTTCCTTTTCCGGTTGAGTCCTTGGCTGAGATCATGGCAGATTTGGCTCTCTTCTATGTTCTGGGTCTCTGAACAGATTGTGCTTGTACCTCTTTCAGACAAACAACAGGAGGAAACGATTTTCCTGCTTCCCAAAGTGAATATCAAGGTGTGTTTTATCAACATCCATTTTGTGTTCAGATTGAAGTCAATAGGGACCTAGGCAAGCGCTGCTTAAACTGCATTGATGATTAAAGTAGCACAGAGGAACATGTTGAACACCGTCAAAGATTGTGAAGCAGGGATTCTTGCCAGGAAAAGGTCATTAACACGTGGCCATCGCAAATGCAAGAGCTGTACTATATCATTCAAAAGGGCCGCTGAGCAAGCTGCGGCACACATCCGTCTATTTTGCACATCCATCTTCCCTGGCATGCACAGGAGGCACCTTTCTAAGATAATCAAGTTGCATATTAAAAGGGGAAATGGGTAGAACTGTCATTTACAAATTGTTCAGGATAGGGAAAAAGTTGAGTATTCGAAGGAAATCAAATAGTCAGCCTTTACTCTGCTGGCATTCTTTCTTACTCCCTCTATGTTAAGGCATTCTTCTCACTCATCCATTTGATCACTTTCTAGTTCGCCTCAGGCTCTCTTCAAATGTTTCTGCAGCAACAAGGTTACTGCCAAAAACTACTGCTTGTGAAACCATTGTTTTGTGGAATATCTATTCCAATGTGTTCTTTAAGAGCCCTCTGGCTTGTACATAGCCACACCACAGCCTGAAACATTGGAGGAAGAGCAAAAAGTATTGCCCTTATTTGCACCATTAGGTTATATTCTACCCTTCCTTCAAGATGCTTGTCTTCAACTTGATACACCTTAGTTTGTATACTTATTGGCCTGATGACCTGTTCCGTCAGACCCCCAATGGGAATTGGATTCAATCATTTCTATTAGATTCCAGATTTCTGTCCAGAAGGGACCAATTTCCACAAGCAAGCACATCACATGCTAAAATTGAATTAGATTTTTGTGGTCCTAGCACAGCTGTTGGCACAAAGAAACTGCAATAGCTTTATCAACCTTAGCTGTTCTTGAACTCTTTGCGAAAACCCACCTGCTATCTGTATTTTTGCTTCCCTCTCATTCATCCTGGGTGAAGGCCATCATCCCCCATGTGTCAGTTGCTACTCTTGTTATTTAAAAAAATAAAAATAAATATTCATCAAATACATCTCTATCACATTGCAGTTTTCAAGGGTGTGTACGTACATATATTTCCTGCTTTTTAAATATACAAAAGTGCTTTGTGAGAAAGGATCACCTTCTAAATCATATGCATATTAAGCATCAACTATATTTGGTTGAAACATTGTATATGATGTACCAGGAACTTTAAAATGTAGCATAAAACTCTTGGGTGAATACCTGCATGTGTCTTTTTTTTTCCTTTTCTCAGCTACAATACCTTTTGTCATTTCCTTCTTTTGAGAGGAAAGCTCCCATCTAATTTAGTCTAGCTGAGTGGTATTGGTGGTAATGGTTGTTTGATTGTTTTTGTTTGTTTGGTCATTAGGTACTTCCACCTTCTGTAAACTAAGAGTAAAGGTTCCTTGTACACACTTACTAGGTTTATCCTTTCACTGAAAACAGAAAACTACATATTGTGTAAGACAAGTGATTGCTGCCAGTCTAGGCAGTGCCTCACATTTTGCTTCCTGTGACCTTTCTGTCCTTATGTGAAAGGATGTCACAAATCACCCCAAAGAGGCACCATAACAAACATTTTTTAATCAATTCCTAATCACTAGGAAGCTGCAAACTCAATGACCAACATTTTGAGATCTTACCTTCTCACCCTTTCCAATTCTTTCTTCCTCTTATCCTGTTTACCTAGAGCTGGTGAAAGGAGAGCCTAAGACAACAAGGATAGCAGCAGGGCAATGTCACATTTGTATCAAACCCCCACCCCACCCCAAGGATATATTACATTGGCTTTGATGGGAATGTGATGTGATACCAAGTGTGTTCACTGTTGCTAAGAAGAAGTCATACTGTGGCCATAAACAGCAGCCTTTTGGGATGAGAAGAGTCATTCTCTACCAAGGAATTAGAGCCACAACATCTCGGTTTATTGCTATAGATTACATTTCATTAACCTTCAGTCAGTGGAGTAAAAAGAAAGAATGGCATTCAGATGTTAGTCTTCTGACCCACTTGCTTAAAACATCAGAAAAAGATCAATCTGCCAAAGAAATGAGCCTATTTTCTCCAAGCATCCCCATCATTTTCAATAAGAAACACAGATTCTGTGATTTTCCTATCCTTGCATTACTGAATTGTTTTTTAAATGCTGAAGATGCTTTCTTTTTTTTTTCTTTTTTCTTTTGCTCTCAATCAAGGCACACCTCCCAAACTTACTTGAGATAAAGATTTTTAAAAATGAGAACCACAGTTTGTGTTCTTGGCATAACAGCTACTTTTGGTACCTCCTTGCTGCTTCTTTTGTAACAATGTCACAAGCAGGAATTATATGAATGTGATAAAAGTAACAGAATATATATATTTGGTAATCCTTGATTTGGAGTTCCCCTCCAGATGTTTGAACTACTGTAGAATTCTCTGAATACCTAGCCACCATAACCAGGAATGGCTGTGAAAGCAGGAGTTTGGCATCCCAATAACAACTGGAGGGTAAATAGTTATAAATAAATAGTTTAATGACATACAGTACTTATCTGTCTCTAAGTTGTCCCAGCATTGAATGCTAATGGGATGCCTATAATGTACCTCCTCCCACTTTTTGTCAGCTTTTCTCTCTGGAAAAGATGTCTCGATCTTTTCACGCCTATCTACAATCGAGAAAGTTTATTGGGTTGTGAGAATTCAGAGTTAGTAACCTATTTTTGTTTTTCTGAAAGGAGTCTGTGAAGAGAAATAAAGGCATCACTTGCCATACGCTGCCAACATTACCAGTGTTGTTTCTGGTGGCCGTGAATTCTCCCCATTTAATGGGACTCTGTTTAGAAGGTTAAATAACCAGCTCGTGGATGGCCTCCATCTGCTGCTTAGCTCACTGTCCAAGACAACCCGCTAGCAACCAGCTGCCCTAATTCATATTAGAAACCTCAGGGCAAAATTACATCCTTGATTATTGTACCAGATGAGTCCTAGCTTGTGATGTCCTTATTTTCTTTCACTCTCAGTTGAAAAGGGAACAAAATTAATCCAGACGTTCCTTCAGCTGCTTCTATTGATGTTTGTTACCTCTTCCTTTTCATCGGCCATGACTTTGGAAAGTGAAGAGAATGCGGATGCCTGGAGAACTAGTGCCTGATTATTCTTGATATGTCAAGTTCAGCAAGTAGGACACCACATTTCCTACAATGCCATTCTTTCCTGTTTAAAAGGTTAGGCTTTGCATACTCCATTAACACTCATTCTCACTGAAGCTTATTCTTGACGAATATGCCTTGAAAATTGCAATATTTGTTGTTTAAGCGGGTGAAATGGGAGGTTATGTGAGTTGTGTTTCAGTTAATTCTTCAGAACCTTTTCTCCTCCATTCATCCTTGTTTAGATTGACCTTTGCTAGAGATGGACAACTTTTGATAGCCAGCAGTTGCACTTAGAATTTTTTGAGAGATCAAGAACTTCAGTAGGGAGTCTATGGCCTATATAGGGTTAGGTTATACATATGACCAGAGTAAGATATTTAAAAAAACAAACAAACTGCTTTTTGGGGGGAAGAGTTAGGGTTAGGGACTTTGGAAACCTGAAGAGCAGGCTTGAAGCTCAGCATTTTAGATTACCATCTTCACTACCATTGTATGCCTGCATCTTTTAATATACAATTGTGTCTTTCCAAACAATTCTCCTAACTTTTCCTAAAGAGTTCCAATATACTCCTTAAGACTGGAGGTTTATGGTTTTAAATCTCTCACTTGTGACACAATAGATCCTGGGTGTGTCACTTTTAAAGCTTGCTTTACAAATTCCAGTTTAATGGGCTAGCCCTAGCTGTTTATGACCTCTGACACACCATGTCCATGGGAGGTTGGCATGTGACAGGATTACAAGCACTGGACTTGTGGCCATGGAGAGACAAATCACTTACTATGTCCACAGGGACATTTGATTAATCACAGACCTTTTGCTGCACGTGAACTAGTGCGATACCTAGCTTGTTTCACTAATGATCCCCTCCTAGCATACAGAGCATGATCAGAGAACCTATGCTTCCTGGGCAGTGTAGCGAGTCTGACACATGGGTGAGAACAATTCCCCTGTTCCCTCTTTACCTCTTTCAAGGAAATTTGTGCCGCTTCAGATATTGTCAAACCTCATTGAACAACCTAATTAATCCAAGCTTTAGATGTCAGGGCAAATGGTTTCCTTCCTCTCGCGCCTCCCCCCCCATCATCTTCCCACTCTTTCTATCAAGTTGAGAGAAGATGCAAAGGTTTGTCTTTCTGCATTTTGGCCAGGGGTACTTCAGGACACACTTAGCTTTCCTCAAGTATGTAAAAGCAGGCTGGTTTCAGTCACTGTTGTCAATAAGTTATCTAATGTTCTAAAATGTGAGTAATTCATATATACATCTTCTATGTCATGTTTTCCGTTCCTGAGATCTATTAAAGAGAGATTTAGGCCAGAAGGTGAATCATATTTGAAAGATCAAAATGAATATATATTTAGTTATGGTGAAATTATTTCTGTGGGCAAGAACTGGACAAGGAGATAATATTTTAGAAGGCAAGACAAGAAGCAATGGAGGGAAATTGAAAAATGAAAGAAGCAACCTAGAACTAAGGAAAAATGTCAGAATTTGTAGGTGCTCCAATGCTGGAGGCCTTTAAGAAGAGACTGGACAATAATTTGTCTAAAATGATCTAGGATCTCTTGCTTGAGAAGGGGGGTTGGACTAGAAGACCTTCAAGGTCCCTTCCAACTCAGTTTCGCATGTATATAGTGTATGTAAAGAAAATTTTAGCATCAAGTCTGGGCTCCAAAAAGGTATTTTGAGACCTGCAGGTAACTCAGTTAACTGCTCAGTAAAGTAGTTAATAAATGAGAAGTTTCTGCAAAGGCGCAGGGAGGTTCACCATCTAACTGATAAGTGGAAAAGTCAGTTCTATTTAAGTTTCATCAACAAATTAAAATGAAACTAGTTGCGTTTTTATTTTATTATAGAGCGTCACCATAGAGTATCAGAGGTTGTCATGCACCCTACAAACAAGCATATAAGAATAATGAGAAACAAAGGAACATCCAAGAGGGTGCAACAAGTTGTTTGGACTGAGAATCCCTGACCTGTTGAGATCTCTGTGTAAAGGACCCAGGGAACGGCCTTGAAAGGCAGGACAGTTGCTAAGGCAATGATTAGGTAAGCAGATTTTGAAGCATCCTCTAAGGACTGCAAGGAGAGCAGAGATGCTGAAATGAAGCCAGGATAGGAGTGGAGAAATGACGCTTCAGTCCCTTTGGCATTTGGAAAAAAATGCACAGTAAGAATAACTAGGGTGTGACAGTCAAACTGGAAGTTTAACATACCCGTTTTAACTTCCTATTGATCATAGGAATTTAACAAAACCACGTTGACAAATGCTGGTGGCATGATAAAGGGGGGAGACTTCTGGGGTCATGAAAGAGAGACTAGGATAATGGGGTGAGGGTGTATATACTTTATGCCTTTTAAATCTAGGGCTTAATATATAAACAAGGAGCTGTGAAAACCAGTAGTGTTAGCATAGGTATGCAACGGGAGAGGGCAAGAAAGTAAAAAGGGAGAGTGAGTTGTTTCCATCAGCGTTGACTTGGTGAGTGGTTTTCAAGTTTTAAATACCTATCCCAGAGTTGATTCATTCAAAGATCAATACTGCTTTGTTTAAACAAAGCGGATAGTAATTGTGGGCTCTGTCTAAACATTGTAAGAGTCATTAGATTTTACTGATTTGCCTTTTTTTTTTTTTGCTAAGACAAGACATGGCATTTGGGTCCTAAGATGGGGTTGGCACTTTGTGTATAACACATTCCTAGCTGTTTGTGATATACTGTATGTTCCGGGATGCATCGCATAAAAAGGAGCCATCTCAAAGCAAACACACTGTCAAGTCTGAAAGTGGGAATGAATGACAGAGCAGAAAACACCCAATTCACTCATTTTTATCTGTTTCCTGCAACATGGCTTCGAATGTTGTGGTTGGTCTTTATAACATAGTATAAAAAACAACCCCCAAAATGACATTTTGTACTTGGAGCTTGACAATATATGCAGATGTTTAAGGTGCAAGTACAATACTAGAGCTGTTTTCATCTAGGGCCTCAATTTAGACTTATTGTGAGGCACTCAGAATTATTACTTTGATTCATTTTGAGGACAGGATTACAAATTTTAAGTCTGCGCCGAGGATCCAGTGTGCATGATGAACGTGGGAAGAAAGACCAGAGGTGTATATTGGTTTGGAATTGAATGTATATTCACAGAACAGCCTTTAGTTTCTTTCTTCACTTTCCAATTCTTCTACCTCCAGAAAAACATGTTGTTGGATGAGACATGCAAAAACAATGCCCAGGGCTGCCACTGGCAGGGAGCCACATAATACTCAAGTTGCAAACTTCATTGATCAACACCATGGGAAATTCAATTAGTAATCTGTTAGTAAAATCGCAGAGACAAGGTTGGTTTCTCTTTGAAGCATTATTACAACTTTTCACCAACAATTTCAAGGTAATTGAAGATTATGTTTTATCCGATCACATTTCAAAATTAATTCGTAAAACAACCCGGGAGGGCAGGACATAAGCTGCAGTTTTATAAAATACAGAATAGCAGAGTTGGAAGGGACCTTGGAGGTCTTCTACTCCAACCCCTTGCTCAAGCAGGAGACACCATACCATTCTGGACAAACAGCTGTCCAATCCCTTCTTAAAAACCTCCAGTGATGGAGCACCCACAATTTCTGGAGGCAAGCTGTTCCATATCATATAGTGTATAAAATATTATTGACCACAACTTTCCCAAATTGAGGGAACTATAACCTTTCTTTTTTGTCGCTCTGTGTATCAGTCTACAGCATATTTTCCCTTGTCAGACCTCCCAAATTACGCTAGCAATGCAAGAGCACGTGGGCTGGAAAACTGACAAAAGAAGAGGGTAGATTAATGGGCTGGCCTTTAACCTTAAAACTATTGAAGCCCACTGGGGAAATGTATTTCTCCATCAGCACAAACCCAAAAACACAGGCAAAAATAATTTGGTACTAAAGACAATTCTGACAGGAAACCTAATTTGTCCCCAGGGGAGAGGGGGCTCTAAGAGAAGGAACTGGCCAGCTAATGCCCCCTGTCAGGGAACTCCTTAGAAATGGAGGACAGGGCTAGTGTGTTAATGAACAAAGGTGTTTGTGCAGTAATAGGTCATTCCAGAAAGGACCATGCAAACAAACAAAATGGGATGACAAAAAAAATGGTCCAATGAAGAAGAACTTTCTGATCTTTCTGAGTCCTAACACAGAAAAGCCTCAAGATTGCTGGCTGGGTTAAAAGAATGCTAAGTGCCAAGAAGTGACCAATCAAAAGCATCTGATGGAGGAGGTGGGATTGTAAGAAATTCACAGTGCTATTGCTACTCTGAAAATTGAAGGGTCACCTCAAGGCCCTTTGGGAAATCAAGGTACCAAAAGAGAGAGAGAGAAAACCAAACAAACAAACCCAGAGATGGCAATGGCAACTACTACCTGGTAAAATAGGAGGGGGAGGGAGTTTGGGTTAAGAGAAGAGAGCAAGAGATTATGCAGGAAGTGAAAAAAAAAGAATCACAGTAATGTCATATTTAGGAGTTTCCTAACTAATATATCCTGACACTACCCCAGTGGTCAGAAGTTAGCACAGATGATGTCCCTTGTTGTTTGCTGTTTGATTCACCTGTTCGGAAATTAAAATAGTTGGCTGCGGAGTGTTTTCTTTTCACTGCCCATAGCTAATAATAGCTATCTCAGTTGCAGAATCTGCAGTCCCTTGTGGGTATCATGGAATAGTCACCAAGGGCGTTGGAGAAATGTCAAAGCCCAAAAGAGCAACTGAGCCCAAAAGAATAAACCCCAGTTCCAGAGCTGCTCCTAAATGTAGCTACATGCTTAATGGTCTGTTCACAAGTCCACATGTTTACCTAATAATGTGGCCTGATTAATTAAGGAAGATAATGCAACATGGTAAGGTCACCGGAGGAAGGGATTATGGGGAATATTTTTTTTTGAAGCATAGATATATCATGCTTAGATTGCTTATTTCTATAAAAAGGAAATAAAAGTTGCATTCTGTAATTAAATTGTGGGGACATAAAAAGAAGACTGGTGATTGTACACTTGCCATAAAATGAAGATTTAATCTGTAATTACTCATGGGAAGCCCATTGAGCAATATCTGCTGAGTTTTTTAAAAATAAAAAAGCTTAACTTGATTGATTCTCAAGAGGTGAAGCAAACCTTTGGAAATCATTTCTAGAATTGTTTCTGGATGCCAACAAAAATGAGGGCTATTTTGATTTTGTTACAGTTGGGCAAGGACCTAATCAAGCCCCTGATATATTTAAATAACAATTCAAATGTGGTTTAAGAATAGCAGTTCATAATTTTAATTTAAAATAGTTCTCCTGATATTGAGAGGACATGTACTGAAGCCTTGTACATTCGCTGGACAGTATCCTGATCAACAGACTTTCTTTTAAATCTACACTAAAAATGCATGTCCAGTTTGGTATAAATCCCAAAGTGAGGTTTTAGTTTGAAATGATAAATGTCCAGTGGGAAAGGAAGTACTTTAGTTGTGTACAGAGATGACATCAAATGGGCTGAAACTATACACACTAGACCTTCCCCAACAATACATATTTGGTTCAGAGCATTTTCCTTTATGCTCCTCTCTCTTTGGGGGAAATTTTTTATTTTATTTTTTTATTAATAAAATTTATATGGCCACCCAACTCATTCATGGTGGCTCTGGGCGGGTTACAGAAGTGAAACAGAAATTACAAAGCAAATTAACCTCCCCCCCCCCCAAAAAAATATATCTGGTTACAACAATCAAATAAAGTATTTGATGGGCTCTGTATCACTCTGGAGTCTCCAGGCCCGCTGGCAAAATGATGTCTACCTTTTAAATAACTATTTATTGAATGCTACCATTGTGTTGCACTAATGCTACAGAACTAGTGAGCTAGAACCACCCCTTCAATTCCTTTGAGGAGACAGAGCTAGCTTTGGCTTGGTGGCAGGAAGAGGGAAGTACCATGTTTTTAAAGGGGGGGGGGGAAAGCAAGGAAAAAAAAATAGAAGAAAAAAGCTTGCCTTCACAAACTCTGACACTAGTAGGAGCAAGGGCAGAGTCTGGGTAAGGTGGAAAGAACTGTGTACATAAAAAATAACTTAGTATGTGTCTCTGGAAGACAAGGAAGAGAATTTTGGGCAGAGACTCTCTGTCCATTTTACTCAGTCATCCCATTCCACACTACTTCACAGGGCTGTTTATATGTTGATGAGATAATTCCATGTGGAACACCTTGAGTTCTTAAGAGGGAAAATATGATATGAATGCCTTAACATTGAAACCCAAGAACCATCCTCTGATTACATAGGAACACTGAAATAAAATAAGCAAAGGAGGGGGGGGGGCTTTCCTGAGGTAAACATGGCCAAACTTTAAAGCTATTTCCTCTAAACAGAAGGGAGAAGGAGCATCAAGCACTGGAATCACGACATTAATTGCAAATAAATGACGCACATCTTGAGCACACCAAGCGAGCACCATTCCAAATGTGGAACTGCCTTTTCACAGGCTGTTTGTTTCTGCAGAGCTGGGTTGAATAAGCCCTTTGTGGCCGTTTCCCACCTACCATCCTCCAGATATGTTGAGTGCCAACTCCCCTGCTTCTGCTTAGGCTGCTGGACTAGCAACGCTGGGACTTGTGATCCAGCTTTCGAAATAGACTAAAACGGCCGAGAAGGGATTCAGGTCTTCCTTCTGGGGGAACTAGACCCCTTCCTGGAAGGGCCGGCTGGATCACCCTATAGCACAAGCCAATTTTCCGATGATCTAATTCCGAAATCTTTTTGGGCTGGGACAGGAAGTGTATAGGCTATGAGCACATTCGTAGACGTCTTTTTTTAGGCTGCAATGGAGCAGCCTAACAGCCCTCGATGCGAAGGGAAAAGCGGAAAGCGCCACGGCTCGCTGAGCCATCCTGTCCCCTCTGCAAATATTGATGCGCTAAGCTTTCCCACTTAAAAGCCTAATTGGAGCGAAGTGGAGCTCTGTACACTCGAAGGGAGCCTAATGGAGACATTGCAGTGCTATTAGCACAGATGGTTGTCATATGTATGCAAATGAGGAGCAAATTGAATTGGGTGTCCCTTCTCACCAGCTGTCCTATCAGCGCCCGGTTCCGGCAGCTTCGGAGAGCTTGGAGCCGGGCGCCGCTGCTAATCCTTTCGCGCATTCATCATCTTCGCCTTTACCGGGGACAAAGGGAGCGGCGCAGGCATTCTGGTACCACCTTCGCTGGGCCGTCGAGACTCAGCTCTGCAGCTAAAGGACGCGGTTCCAGGAAGGGCAGAAGGCGGGGAGTGCCCGGCCTCTTCTTACCCCTCGGGTAGGGGCTTCGGGCTGCTGGAAGCGCTAAAGCGCAGGAATGAGCAACCTTGGAGTTGGACGCATGTCCAGCTAATTGGAACCACAATGATTCTGATTCATATTCTCTCTCTCTCTCTCTCTCTCTCTCTCTCTCTCTCTCTCTCTCTCTCTCTCTCTCTCTCTCTCTCACTCACCAAAAAAATCAAAAAAAAAAAACAAA
>JANHFL010002123.1:129052-141901 GCA_032468155.1 Oxyrhabdium leporinum
CTCCCTCAGATATATATAAAGTTAACTGGTGATGGCACGAACTTGAATTATGGGGGTCATTCATCACTACGGAAAAAGGACTGGACAACAAATTAATTCCTTTGTAGACCTGTTTTGCCCATTCATCTTGCTAATTACTGAATGGGCTTTTCCTAAAAACTAATACACTGAGAGTTTACAATTCATTTATTTGTTGAGTTTGGCTACCACCCATCTCACTCACAGAGTGACTTTGGGTGAAGTACAATTAAAACATAGGCATAGTAGGAATATGCTGAGATGTATAAGGCATGTATAAGGCAAATGGCCCTGAAAGTAATGCCCCAGGATTAGAGGGGTGGCATGCTTATAGCAACTTCTATGCCCTGAGGAGCATCACTGAGGAGCAGTACTTGTATGAGCATGCTCCAAGTATACTTTTCATGTTTCAAGGCAAATGAAAATCTGAACAAAACAAGCTATAACCTTACCGATGGTTAACCTTTCTTCTTCCCAAACATATTTCTATCTAATCTCAACAAAGTTTTAGCCATCAGTTCAGAACTTAACTTTGCCATTGCTAAAGAGTTTTGAATAATCATTCATTTTAATGTGACTCATGGCCTTCAAATTAGTTATGAAATTACAAAATTACAACATTAAATATGAATCTTTTAAACTGAAATCATCAATTAATTATTCAGTAACTATCTACTATTGGACTTCCACAGTGTTCCCATATGGTCTTCTGTTCTGTTTACCTTGCCAATAATGTATGTTGGTAGTTTGGTGCTTGGCATCCTATAAATAACATTGCAAAATCAACTGCTATGGATTGTATTGTTCATCCTACGCTACTTAGCAGATGTACATTTAATATATAGCTCTAAGATGCGCAGCTAGAAATGAGGGATAAAAAAATGAGGAAAATGAGGTGAAGGCATAGGTTTCAGCAAGCCTGTCTCTGCAATGTAATGTCAAAAAGTTCACTAAGAAAATTGACAACACAACAGTGTCATTTTAAATGAAATCACAAGACACTTTTCATTTCATTTATAAGCTCTGCAAAAGTGTAAATTAACACTTTGAACCAGTTATTCTCAGTGAATGAAAAAAAATGCAGAACGTGGTTTCATATGGGTGGAGGATAGAAGATTTCCAGACAATTTTATTCTGCTGTGTTAATGAAGAAGGCAATAGCATACACTACTGTGCAGTGATATCTCATCAGTTTGAATGCAGGCCAAAACTTGTTCTATGTGAAGGGAGACTTGTCTTGATTAGCTTATGCAATTTTTGAGAGAAGAATATTCATTAATATGTTGGAACATTTAATAAGGATAATTTCTATGACATTTTATGCAACCAGAATGTAAAACTAGACAAAGAATAAGCTATTCAAACACACAAATGCAAGTCAGAATGGCTTTGTCTGCTGTTCATACCCTGTTGGCCATCATCTTGACAGAGAACAATCCATATATGTTTTTTAGATAAGCCAGTCTATGTTTGTTTGTTTGTTTAAATTTAATGATTATCCATCTTAACACAAGGTAATTCTGGCAGCTATCTAGTGCTTTGTTAAGAGGCATCTGATTATTACACTATTTTATTTGTTGATGCTAAAAAGTTTTTAGGGGTGCTGTTTTAGTTTAGTTAACTTTATTGTCATTGCACCTCATACAACAAAATTAAATGACATCTTCAGTGTACATTATGACTATAAAAATAAAACACAAACATACATCCTTCACATTCTATACAACTGAATTGAAAACCCCTGATATGCATTAATATTGCTCTATACAGTAAAATTCAATATAGCTACTGCCCTGGGATAGAAGCTGTTTTTCGGCCTATTTGTACTTGTTTTTATTATCCTGTGCCATCTGCCAGATGGTAATAGTTCAGAAAAAGGGTGCCCAGGATGAAATGGATTTTTAAGAATGTTTTGAACTTTCTTAAGGCAGAGGGAGTTATAAAGCTCTTCCAAAGAGGGGAGAGGGCAACCAATGATCCTCTGGGTAATGACGTTAACCCTCTGGAGCACTGTCCAGGGGTGGGATTCAGAAACTTCAGCAACGGGTTCACTTTCTGGTTGCTGGGTGGGTGTGGCCATGGTGGGCATGGCCTAGTCAGCCTCCTGCACCATGGCAGGGTGTGTGTGTTTCACCTTCCCCGGGGTCCAGAGGCTCTCCTCTGGGAGTGTGAAATTTCAGAGGTTCTCTGGAGGCTGGAAACCGGTCTGTTTCCAGCCTTCCCATACTTCCGGGAGGCCCATTTTTTCCCCTCCCCGAGCTTCTGTGCATGCCCTGCACTTACCTGCATCCATAATGGGCTGTGTGGAGACTCCTGGGAGGGGCGAGGTTAGCCAGGAGTGGGATTTGGGGATTCAGCAAACCCCACAGAATCTTTGCTAAGGGTCCGCCCGAACTCCTCCGAACCCCCCACAGCCCACCCGTGTATATACAGTAAGTCTAAGCGCTATTGCTAATTGCTATTGCTAATGAGAATATAGGAAGTGGTGTCTGCGCTTCCCAGCACATCCCCCTGAAAAAGCCTCTGGTCACACCCAAAATCCTGCTTTCAGGATAATGGGTGGGAAAACTTGAGAGATTTTACGCATCTCAATATTGTAGTGGCACAGAGTTGGGTTTGAGAGTGTTATTCTAATAAAAGAATGGAAAGGTCAAATAATTTAACAGAGGTGCTGGGGAGAAGAGGTGACTGTGTCATGAGATTATGGATTCATTGGAGTTGCCAAAGTAAATGGAGAAGCAGCCCAAAGTGCTATTCTTTGCTCATATACAATTGTCTCAGCATTCAGTCACCAATGGGTAACAGCTAATCTGTCCATTATATTTTCTATTTCTAAGACAGGTAGCCAAAAACGATCTCAAACACTATGAACACCTCTAATCATGAGTCCAAAGAGGATTGGTTGTCTCTTCCCTTGCCCCACCTCCAGCTCTCTGATAATAATTTCCATTGATTGGAAATGGAAAGATATGATTGTTATGGGGGACAAAGCTGTCCAAGGATCCGATGTAATGACATTGGAAGTAAGCATGCAGTCTGCAAATGACAATCTTATTTTGACTGCCAGAAATAATGGCCCATCCTTGTTTGTGGAGAATTCCATTTGAACCAAGTTGACATTCTTATGGAGAGAAAAAGCTGTTCAATTCTTCTTAACATATTTTTGGATGCAAAGACACAAAGGCAAAAAGATACTTTGCCTCTGTGAGTGTTTAAGCCTTAGAGCCTAGATGGATAGTCTTTCCAACTTAGTTTTGGTTCAGGTCCTCTAATTCACATGCCTATTTACAGAAAAACAGCATATTGAGGCAAATATGCCAAAAATTCAATGTGCCACTTTCAAGGATGGCTGGATCTTGCCCAAGATTCGACTAATTGGACTTTAAGAGACATTGGCATTAGCCACACCCTGATGAACCTGTGTTCTAAATTAATATGGGATTGGAAAGTAATAAGTAACAGCAACAATAGCAGAAATCATTAAAGTGTAACAGTTGTAGTTTTTTTTTCAAAGCTGAAATCATTGCTTTATTTGCCATTCATCCCAAATGATAAACGTTGGTTATTAGAGATTTGGAGATAGTTAGAAAGAAAGAAAAACAAAAGGGGTGGCAGCAGCTGTAGCCAGAGGAGTTGCAAACACAAAGACGATCTGGTCAAGAGTAAATTTAATAAATTAATTACAATCTTTAGAAATCAGTTTAAGACAATAAAAGCTACACAGAACAAACATGAAAAGACTGTGAACAAGATCAATAAAAATTAAAGGCAGAGAAATGTGACTTGCAAGAGAAGAAACTCACTTTTAATCCCCACATTGGCCACTGGAAAATGCTAGATGCTAAATACTCACCTTATCATCTGCCCAAATCTAAACATTGAAGGCGCTAATCTAATCTCTGGTGTGTGTGTGTGTGTGCGTGCGTGCCTATAATTAAGGTACTGTCCTAGTCTCCCTCCTTAGGAAATTTAGTGAAATCAGCTATGCAGTATAGAAGTCATCTTGTACAATTTGTTGAGGGATTCATAAATAACACCAAAGATCCTGAATGGGATCCCTAAACAAATTAGAGTTGGTTAAAATGATGTAAGACTAGCATTCATTGAACAGAAAGCCTTCTAACTGGAATATTTCTTGCACGTTGCAGTTTCTGAATATTGGTCAAAGGCAGTTCCCTGGAGAAGATGTTGCAGGAATGCCAAGATGTAAAAAAAAAAGAAAAAAAGTTCATCTTGGTGGCCCAGTCGCTTCTTTCCAGGGAAGAAGCAAGTTGAGCAGAAGCTCAAATTGGCTAAAGCAATACCCGACCATAGCCAGCACTAGAACAAAACATGTCAGTCCTGAATGAACTTCAGGCTGCATGCCCGATTCTTCATATTTACAGGGATTTCAAACTGGCGGCCCACAGGCCGGATGCATCCTGCATAGGCCACATCCACCCCAGCTCCGTGAAGAGGAAAAAAAAACATTGCGAAATGTCATGTGACAGCAACATGACACTGCAGGTTTGACACACCTGTGACCTAGAACAAACTGCAATGCAAACTCAGAGTCAAATGCCCACCAACTAACAGGAGCTCTGCCTTATCCGGACTGAGATTCCATTTGGTACCTCACATTCAAATCATTGCTAAATCCAGACCACGATTCAGGACTTTCACAGCCTCAATGGCATCACTTGAAAAGTGAAGATATTGCAAGAGTGTCACCGGCTAATACAAACATGACTTACATGCCACAGAGGGGTGAGGAGCCCTTGATTGAAAAGCGGAACTTAACACTGCCAGTGGCATTTTGTGCAGCTTCCTGATTTATATAGCTTTATTTGTTATTGCTCAAAGTCTGTCACCTTCAAAAACAACCTTGTAAAATTGCTGTTACATCTACCACGAGCCCTCTGGATATCGCAGGCTGGGGTGACTGTCATGGTTATATCCTGAAAGAAATACAAACTTTCTTTTGCTTGTGACTCCTGTAACAGCTGAATTTCAATCAGTGCTTCCTGCTTGACTGTCATCATTCAGGATACTCGATTTAGAAATTGAGCAAAGGCCCATCTTGGCCTCCAGAAGGTCCCAAATTTAATTTGCTTGCCAAAGCTTAGGCTTTTTGCCATGGCTTTGTGTTTCAGGGAGGTTGAACCAGAATGAATGTCCCAGAACTTAGCTTGAGTCTGTTGCTCTACTTGTGTGCAGCCCAGAGGGATTGTCATGGTCAAACTATTTTTAACCTGCCTACCAGCCAGCCATTGGATATTGTGCTGTAAAGCGAGGATGAATGATGGCAATTGATTGTCCCAAGCGGTGTGGTGTGGTATTAAGGCAAGACACCCCAGATGCATTTCAGGCCTGCCTCCTTGGCAAGATAAAATATTCTGGTTTTATCTCTCCTAATTAAAGTGGGTTGAACACTTAAAAGGGAAGGAAGAGGTGACACTGAGTAAACAATAGTTAACTCAATTAAAAGAAAACGCCTCCGCAAAACCCAGCGGCTGGGAGTCAAATGCTCTCATTTGTCTGATGCTACAGGAAATGTTGCTTGTTCCCTTTCTCCCTTGTGGCAATCTGCAGCAAAGTGTGAGTTGAACCAGGAGCTTCACATGTTTTCCTTATAACTAATTCAGGTGCGAGCAACTCCTGCAGCGTGGCCCGGGGTGTATATCCAGTGTTGTGCAAGTGAATGCCACAATGGGTGCTTTGATGCATGTGGCACTTCAGTGTGAATACAGGAAGCTGAAGTGCCCGTTGAAGGGGCTGTAACTCTGTACAGTACTACAAACTACAAAGTGATATCCAATGAAGAAGCCCCCTCCCCCCAAAAGGAGAAACAAAAAAGCTTACAACGGTGCTTCTCAGATTCGTGCTTTTTGTCCATATACCTTACTAGAGGCTTTATTTGCATCACGCTTTTACCCTGGATAACTAAACTGCAGATTATTCATTAAGCACAATTGTTTGGTTTTGCACATTACACTAATAATAATATAAATCAAGGCGAGGTAAAAGGTTTTGAGTTTGCTGGAAAAGGCAAGGCACAAGTGAAACATATTTGCCACTGAATAATTTATTGATGGTTGTTTAACCACAAAAGAACCTCCCCAAAGATGAACACTAAAGAAAACTCAAGAGAGGTGATCATTGTTAGTTAGCTGCAATCAAAAGAGCATTGAAAGAACAGAAAAGAGGTTTAACCTTCTTTCAAGTTACTTCTAAAAGTAAAGTGTGCCAGAAGGTGGGGATTTCTACTGAGAAGGTCAGCCATCTAATTTATGCCACATAGACCTCCACAAGGAGATGACGCTTTAGAGTAGGTCTTCTCCAGATGATGGGACTGAATGAATGGATTCAATTCTGACAATCACCTGTCTGTGATCAACAAACCAGGAGGGCACAAAAGAAAACAAAATAGCATTAATAGCACAGTGAATGAAAAGAAGAGTAATGTACACTGGCTTTAACAAAATAATAATAATAACCTAGAGCATCACAACCATTAATACACCACTCAGTGGCAAATATATTTGTTTCATCTGTGGCTTGTCTTTTCAAGCAAACTCCAAAATAGCAGAAAAGCAGAAGGAAACCTCTGAAATCCAAATAAGGATACATAAAAGTAGCAGCCAATGAAACTGTCTGTAAGCACAAATGAATGTTAGCTATCCTGAAAACTAAAGTCAACAGAAAAAACTACCATCCCAAGAAGTTTCCTTCATTCGGGTGCCATTTTGGAAAAGGCCCTAACTGATTTCAGACATTGGTCAAATCAAGAGGTAAGCTTTTGGAATTGAATTTAGTTAGTGAAATGTTTCCTAAAACTGCAAAGGTGCATATCTTGTTCTAACCTTAGAAACTTGTGAAATGATACACTCGGAGAGAGATGTGGGCTGATCTTTGGTGCCTGCTTTAAAGTGAGGCTAGCACTTAGCTGAAGATGTCAGACTCTTTGTGAAGTGTTTATGAATAATCTGCTGCAGTAATCAGTCTAGATTTAATACAGTCACAACCTTATTTTTGTTCCTTTAGGAAAATGTGTAACTAGCTGCAGCTTATGTTTGGCACATCTGAAAAGACTGCGTGTAGAACATGCAAAATATTTGTTGGTCTAAATATATATATATATATATTCAGTTGCTTTAAATTATTAGAATCCAAATGCAAGCAAGAGAAATAATCTCTTTAATTGGTATGGGCAATATAGAGTCCAGCTGAGTCCAGCTGAGCCACACTGAGAAATTGGGATGCAACTTTTGATGTGGGTGGGAACTTGCCCTCCCAGCCAAAGCCAGGAAAGCTGGACTAAGTCCAGTGTTTTTTAACCCACCCATGAATTTTGCATCTTTGGAAGCAGGACAGCTGGCCTTTAATTAGAAAATTGGTATTTGGAATGCTCCATCCAAATGTTCAACTACCTGAAAGAAAGGATGCTTTAGTTACTGGTGTCATTCAGAAGGAGTAACAAAGCTATGTTGTTCTCTTTGCCCCTGGCTCTGACATAGACCAAAACACCAATGGACTAATATAAATTATTTGGTAGCTGTTATTAATAACACATTACATAATTGAAAAAACAGAGCCAGTCAGATCTCACAGATTCCTTTTCAAAGCACCACACCAGTTCAATACATTCTTTTTTAAAAGAATTTGTGTGTGATCATTTTTATAGCATCATCTATTTATTTATTTAGTTCAAATGGAAAATGGGTCAGAGTGAGTGAAAAATATCCACTTTATGTTATAAAACCTATTTGTTCCCAATTTGGCACATTTCTCAGTGTAGTGATTTCTCAGGCTCTTGCTGAAGGTTAGACTTTGTTCCTTTTGTGAATAAATAAAACAAAATCACAATTATAAAAATGATGGAATACTTAAGAAGTCTACACATCCAAGGGTCTGACATGTTATACATTAAGGAAAAAAATGACTGATTAACCTATTAAATAGAGTCTGTGTTACAGAGTGAACAGATTCCTTGGGAAACTATATATTGTTTTCTTATCTGTTCCCCTAACACAACCTGAATAGTAGATGACAACAGAAATGCTCTCCCCACCCCCAACACACAACACACACGTCCAAGAACTGGATCATATGCTCAGGAAAATTCAAGTGTATATATTTTCTAAAATAAAAAGGCTAAGAGTGTAATGTCCCTTCCCCAAACATAAAACAATCATCTGATAAATTTTAACAGAATGTGAGAGACAGTAAGAAAGAACATTTGGCAACTGTGCAGGTTAGAATGGAGATCACATTGCCGCTAGAAAAGGAATAATTGGTTGTCTGGATGTCTCACAAATGAAAACAGGAAAATAGTCTTGGTGCATAGTTTATAACAAGTTTTTATAAATGTCAGCCTTTTCAAAGGTCATCTATAAATGACAATGGCGTTATCTTTAGCTTACAGAAAAATCAAAACCAGAACAATCCCAGATGTCCATACCTTAAAAACAGCATGATTTACAAACATACTGTATTTCCCACAACACATAAAACAGTGTTAGAGACTAAAAAAGGCTGATGTCTCTACAGGTTTGATTCAAAGTTACTGTCAAAAAATTCTAAAACATTACACACTGTTGCTTGTATTGCAACAACAGTTACAGTTGGCCAACAATTGATGTCAGCCCTTCAAGATAGATCAGACAAGGAAAACAAAGTCATCCGGGCTAATGCTACTTTTATTATAAGCTTATAATAACAGAATCTTGCAAGCCTGAATGTGCCTCCTTCCTCCTTATCTTCAAAGCGAAATAGGCAGGGCCATGCCTGAAGCTTTCTCAAATTATATTTCTGTCCAACCTGGGATTACTGTACTTTTATCTGACTGTGGTCTTTCTTCTGTTCCCCAAGGTTACTTCTAACATATCCCAAATCTCCCTGAAATTTGTCCTTACTTTTTGATGGAGGCTTTCTGGTTTCTTGGGCTGATTGTGAGTTGGTCTATGAGGAAGCAATATGGCTTTAGAACTTAGACCGTGAGTCCTGTGTGTGGGAGATTCCACAACTAGAGGACATAGTGGACATAACCAAACAGTGGAACAAAGAAAAGGAAGGTAAAGGTCAGGCTGTACCTGCTGCTAATCGTATTTTTTTAAAAGGCATTTTTAAAAATGGCTGGCATTAGGTACAAAGAGCAAGCTATCATAAAGGGGCCAGGGCCTAATGGGAAAACCCTTGCCAAACTCTGCTCCCACTTAACAGCTCTGCAGTGAAGAGGAGCAGGCCTATTGTATCAGAAAATGAGATTGCACTGCATCTCTTCCCAAAGGTTTTTAAAGTTTTTAATTAATTTAAACGGGGTTTTTAATATTTTAAAAAAAAATTGTAAAAACTTTTAAACGGAAATCCTTTTAATTAATTTTAAACTCATATTCTGTATTGTTTTTTAAATAAAAGCTGTGAACCGCCCCGAGTCTTCGGAATGGGGCGGTATATAAATATAAAATATAAATAAATATAAATAAATAAAGGCACTTTTGCACATCTCCTATTAGTCATAGCTGTTACTCTGCCATTAAAAAAAAAAAGTAGGGAGGAGGAACAAAGATCCACCTGAAATTTGGCCCTGCTTTTGAATCCACTGGCAATGGAATTGAAATTAAATCTTGCACCAACTTACATTATGGAATTCTAACTGAACCTCAGAACACTTTTCATATCTTTCATTTTTAAATTTGCCTCTGATGAATGTTTAAAACAAAAAAAGAAAGCAAGTTCCTTCAAATTTGAACTCCTGCCAATAAAACATAAGGCAACATTTCATTTGCCATCTTCACCTCTTAGGTTTAATTTTTCTTCTCTCCATGTGATACTCGAATAATATCCATGTTCGGGAACAATGAAATACTGATACTAGCAGTACGTTAAGGTTTCCTTCCATTTTAAGCAATCACTACAGTGGCTCTCTGATTTGGATTAAATGTACGACAATCAGGTAATGTGGTCGTCCCACTGCGGAATTCATTGTACAATTTCTAGCTTGTGCTATAAGCATATTATTTAATCTGGCCCACTGTGGTCTTTTTCATATTTGAAAGAATGGAGCATTGTTCACCTGTTATGACTTTAGGTTAATAATATGACCAGCCTTGAAAATAGGTTTCAAATGAAATTCATTCTAAATGCTTAAATCTTCAATTTGGTCAAACCTTGCTCCCTCTTGCAAAGGTTCCCATCTAAATGTTAAATTGCCATTCCTAAATTAAGTGTTTCTGTTTATTATAAGGGAAATAGGTCAGTTTACCATTTTTCAAACAGAAGGAAAAAAACCCACTGAAGCCATTAAAGTTCCAAGATATTCTTTATTGAATTTTCAGCCTCTTGCATTAGGATATAGAAAAGCTAGACAGGACTATTCAGTAATAGTGGAGAGCGACAAATACCACTCCATTAAATTAGGAGATTATTTGCACTCATTTCACAGAATCAGTCATATGTGTGTGTGTGTGTGTGTATGAATGATACACACACACACAGCATTTAAATGATAAGTTACTTTAAAAAATGATTTTGTATCATGCCACTGAAAATCAAATATGAGTGACAGTACTCAATTTTTAAAAAATGTTTTCTGAGGTGGTATTCTTGCAAGATATAACTAGGATTGTCTCAGATTGATTTGTAAAACCTTTCTGTGTTGGGCTATGTCAGATAAAAATGATTCTTTTCTTACAGAAGGGACTAATTCATATTTTAGAGATGTTCTCCTCAAAGTCTTCTTTGATTTACAGTTGTAGCCATTCATTTTTTAAAAGTAGTATCTGTCCAAATCCGTTGTACAGCTTGAGAGAGAACAGGGGTGCCCACAAAACTACAGTAACCATTCCCTAAATGGAGATTTTTCACATTTTGGCCCTTTCATTTGGCAATTCACTGTTTACTCCATCCATATGCTTCAATATATTTGACAGGTCCGATACTGCTAGATCAGGAAAACAAGCAGAGTTTAATGTTTTCAATTTTTGGAGAAAAATTTCCAAAATAAAGAATGTTAACATCCAGAGAAGCTCTCTGCCCAAAATGCAAGTTTGTTTGTTCAACATATTTACAGTGGTAATATAATCTTGTTGCATTCTGGAATCAGTTGCAATTTATGAGCCCAGCCAGATGGGGAAAGCTGGCTATACTCTCAGTTTTCCATTCATGCTTGAGTTTTAATGTGTGCACTTTGAAAAAGTCCGAAGTCATATTTGGATTTGGACAGGCGGGAAGGGTGCCTTGTCAAGACCAATGCTTCTTTGCTTTGCTTTAATGCTTTTTGTCCCTATTCTTTCTTGTGCTCTGATTAGCTTATGGCTTGAATGTTGTGTTTGAAAAATAGATAGATTTTTGAGTTTCCTGTATTATCTCATCATCTTATCTTTTTCTTTCGTCCTAGCATTTTCCTGAAGTGCAGACTCCACTTTTTTCCCCGATCAATTGAATGTTGTGATAGGAGTTGACCAACTGGTCAGTTGTCCAAGTCTATTGTCATTGGCTGAGAGAGCGACTGGCCCAAAGACACCCAACCAACTTTCATGATTAAGGTGGGACCAGAACTCACAGTCTCCTGGTTTCTAGCTGATGCCTTAACTGCTAAACTGGATCTTATATCATAATCCTCATCGTCAATCATCCCAATTATTTAGAGAAATAATCTCTCCATCCAAAGCAACATCAGATGAGGCAGTTACAGCCTATCCTAGGCTACATATAAGCACAGCTTAGCTATGCATTACTTGTTCTTGTCTAAAAAATGCCTGAAAATGCCTGAATTGAAGAGCAACACTACACTTTAGATTCAAAAGTGAGGTTAGGGCTGTGCTGCAAAATAAAGTTGATTGAAACTGGGATCTACAATATACAACTCACTTGGTTGACAAGTCTATCATACCGAGCTTCAGAATTTGGCAGAATGTCTGTCTGTGTACCTCTCACCTCCCAAAAATTTTGGAAACAGAAAACAGCTAAGTAACTTGGTTGAAAAAAATGGGTCAACTTGGAATTTTTGTATATATCCCTCTGCCAGTTTTGCTGGTACCCATCCATTTCATTTTTGACACATTCTGGAGAGTAGACAAGCTGACCCACCAAACAATTTAAAATGATTTTGGGTCCTTCCTTATCCTGGTATTTTGAAGCATTGAGAAGGCATCATTCCAAAGGGCAAATGACTAATGAAGTATCTTTACCTGGATCTCATCACAGCAGCCCACATATAGAAAATAATAATAGATGCTGACTATCTCTTAGGTTAGTAATTCCAAAGATACTGTGGTTAATGTACTGCTAAATGTAGGAATCAGGAGCAGTTATATTTACCTGGGGACACACCTCGACAATTTCCTCAGGGCAGAACTGCACTCCTAGTAACTTCAAGAAATAAGAATACATACACAAGCAGTTTGTTGATTTTTATATCTTTATTTAAATATCTCCCAATATTTAATTGGGTTCAGATTTCATACAAAATATAAGCAAGTAGACATACATCTAAAAAAAATAATCAGAAAGTGAAGGTATGTGTCTAAACTTTTATCTAAATATGGTAATAGTTGGTTGCACATGAACTGTTGATCATTTCTCATCTGTCTGTCTGTCTGTCTGTCTGTCATCTATGAGCCATGGTGGTGCAGTGTTTAGAATGCAGTACTGCAGGCTACTTCTGCTGACTGCCGACTGACTCAGCCTTCTATCCTTCCGAAGTTGGTAAAATGAGCATCCAGATTGTTGGGGGCAAGATGCTGACAAACTGCTTAGAGAGGGCCGTAAAGCACTGTGCTATCTATCTATCTATCTATCTATCTATCTATCTATCTATCTATCTATCTATCTATCTATCTATCTATCTAT
>JANHFL010002123.1:165390-177244 GCA_032468155.1 Oxyrhabdium leporinum
CCGATCTGCCCTGGAGTTCCCCACATGCCCTGTTTTGTCTCCCAGGAGGCTGCAGGGAGTCCCACTAGGCCCAAAACAGGGCATGGATGGCCACGCCCACCCAGTCACATGACCAGTAAGCCAGAACCCGTAGTACAATATTTTGAATCCCACCACTGAAGAGAACTGGATGTTCTCTGCAGCCAGACTGTCTAGTTGTTCTCCAACATGGAGTAAGACAGCTTTCCACAGCGAAGTGTTTACAGAACAGCCGGCCAAGGTCAAGAGGTTCACCAGCCCCCAAGCCTCTGTAATTACCTTGTTTTCTACAGGATGACCAGATGTTGAGTGAAAACCAAGCACATTCCATATTTATTTCCATACCTGGCTTCTCTCCAGAGGTCAACCAAACATAGCGATGTAAGTAAGTAAGTGGGCTGGGTTCAAATTATTGTTTCTCCTCGTATAGGGAGAAAATAATGGGTTGGCGATCGGCAGTTTCTGCATTTAGATTTCTTTGCAATATATATGGTTTTTGCTTTCCCTCCTTCTCCAGAAGGTAGCATCAGGGGCTTCTGACCTTCTTCTCAAACTAAGTTCTTCTCTGATTCTGATATTCCAAGTTGACTAATACAGTTTAAGCCTAACTGAAGTTAACTAGGTGTAATTTAGAAGGGATGATACGTATAACTGCACAAAGACTCTCTTTTGCATGATGCATTAATGGTGCATAGTAATGCATGCAAATAAAGCTTCACCCCAAAGGAACTTTGATACACTCACAAATAGGATCACAACCATGTTTTTTGTGCTATTGCCTTGCTTGGGTGTACGAAAACTGTATTATTTTACCAATCCCTGCAGGAATATTGGTAATACAAAGGAGGGAACGGCCTGTAAAAAAAGAATGAAATTGCAAAAATACATATGTATTACACCGATTTTGGAATTAAACAATATTGGAGCTTTAGAAGTTTTTCTAATTAAACAGCAACGCAGAAATAGCCCAGAACAGAAAGAACTCATGATAGTATAAAAGCATCTCATTTCTCAATATATTAAACCTGTCTCAACCACATTATGCGTAATTGTGATACAGAGAAGGGATGGGTATATCTGCAATGTATAATTTGAATAATCAATTCAATTTAGATTTATGATCTGATTCCCTCCTGGACTACCGTAATAAAATATCCAGATGAGGTCCATTTGATTCAGAAAGCTGATTTGTAGGGGGAGTGGGAAAGGGGGAAGAGAGAGAGGAAAAAATGAATTAATTTAACTGATTAATTTGAAGGAAGGCATCCATTATGATCTGGTGCTTTTGATTCCATTTGCAAATGCAATTAGGAGAGAATCCATCAAGTCACTATCAGGCTGAATGTTTCCTCAGCCGCAAGGTAGAAGTTATGAGAATGGGATGGGAAACATCGCACCAAGAGACCGTTATCCTAGGAGAAGTCATTCACTGTTATTATACCTAGTCTTAGCTTGTTGGGAAACTGCCAGCTAAGCTGGAAAGAGGGGTTAAATGAGGGCCTAGTTTGGAATCCTTGCATAGTCACAAGCGGAGGGAAGGAAGGAAGGAAGGAAGGAAGGAAGGAAGGAAGGAAGGAAGGAAGGAAGGAAGGAAGGAAGGAAATTTCTGATGCTACCAGTTTCTCACCAGGAAATTCAATGGAGAAGCTGTCAGGAATTTGGAAATTGTTCCTGCTCCCACTGCTTTAAAAAAAATAACAACAAAAAAACCCCTGTGGTCACTCTTTTTCTTTGTTTAGGTAAGAAAATATCTCTGAAACAATGACCCAGTGGGGCATAGGATGTCTAGTGTCTATTAAATTCATTTCTTCAGCAAAAGAAATACATGTTTATCTTTTATGAAGAATCTGTGATAAATTTATGGCTGTTTTTTCCAGAATATGAACAAAATTAATTCTAGAGCAGGAGTCCCCAACCCATGGTCTGTCGCCCAGTATCGGTCTGTGGCCCATTGGGAACCAGTCTGTGCAAATGGCATGCAAGTGTGTGAGTGCGCAAAACTCCATTTCGGCAAGAGGCATACACACAAGTAAAATAATCCCCTCTTCCCCCGTCCCCCACCGCTGCCACCGCTGCTAGTCTATGGAACCAGAAAGGTTGGGGACTGCTTCTTCTAGAGGGCACCTTCTTGCTTGAAGCATACGTAACTATCTCAAAAATAATTTAAAAAGGGAATTAAACAAGTGATTGACTGGACTTGGGAGTTTGTCCACCTCCCAAGACTTCAACTACTAAAACTCATTCCTAATAAATAGGCCAACATTGCACTGGGCCCCTCTATAAAACAAACTCAATGGACCTTACAAATAGTCCTCCCTTAATGACTGGTTGCTTAGTGACCATTCTAAGTTATGAAGGACTTCTCCAAAGCTACTTATGATTTGATTTTGAGGTTTTGATGGCTGCCCATGATATACCCCATGGTCATATGATAACATTTTGGGTGCTTGGCAACCAGCTCGCCTTTATGGCCATTTGTTGCATCCCACAGCCACATGACTGCAATTTTCAACTTTTGGGGGGGGACGACAATTTCTGGTGTTTACTTCTGGTTTCCGGCAAAAAAAGTCCCATTGGGGAAAAATGGCTTTACTTAATGACTACAGTGTTGACTTAGCAAGCACGGCATTTGCTTAATGACCATTGCAAAAAAGATTGTAAAATCGGATACAGTCACGTGGTGACCGCTTAATGACTCACTACCATAATTCTGGGCTCAATTAAGATAATAAGTTGAGGACTATCTATTGCTAAATCATATGCTTAGGGTTTTCTGGAAAAAGACAATAATGATCATGCCCTCCAGCAAGACAGCCTGCAAACAAGTTCCATATAAGCTCTACAAATAAGATAGGCATGTGAAAAGAACATCTACAATTAAGAATGTTTCTCAGATACATTACCAAGACAGCTCTCTCTATTAATGAATTAATAAAATGGCTCGTTCACAGATTGCAATAAGCGAAACACCATTTGACAAGGGGGGAAATGACTGCATTACACCTTGTGGCACCAATAAATATGCCAACGGTGTATGAGTATGATTAGTTTCTACTGATTTCTTATCCACAGTGGTGTAGGTGTGTGTGTGTGTGTGTGTGTGTGCGTGCGTATGTGTGCGCGCATGCTCGTGTGTGTGTATTCCCCCTGAGAGATCAGTTAGCAAAGTATAATGTATCCATAAGTGTTTTTCCCTTCCAACTGGGACCCTTCAATTATATCACAGGCTCTGGTGAGTGTATCAATGCAGCTGTGATAACATTTTGCAGACAAGCAAGGAGAGATGCCCAGTAAGAGAAAGGAATAGCTAGGTCATGGCATGGGTTGGTAGAAGATCTTCTCCAAAAGAGAAGAAGCTTAGAACAGGAGAGATGATCTCCCCACTACCCCCAAAAAATAATAATGACTATATTATAGTTCAAAAATGACTACAGTTAAAACTATAGTTCAAAAATGTTTCCTTTGTGGCCAGACATATATTTGTTAAATATTATATCTGAATGTTTAAATGCTGTCAAATGTAGCATTTTGGCAAGTCTTTTCCAGCTCTCTTCCAGCAAACCTTGGAGTTTTTGGAAGAATATTAAAGAACTCATAGAGAAAAAAAATGGTGAACGTGGTAAACAAACTTTTATGAAAAATTTGGCCTTTTCTGAATGTTGGCAGTACGGAAGGAAACTAGCATACAAAAAATAAATAAATAAAAAATCAGTATCCTATGGCCCACAGTGGGAAATGATGACGCTAAACATGATTCTGATGAAAAGTTAACCATCATTTATTTTTTAACCCATCAAAGCTATCTTTTATGCCTGAATAATGTACAGAATTTTTGCAAGCGATTTTTATTTTTGCATGCCAAGAAAAAGTTCAGCAGATGTATTTAGTCTACCAAAAAATGTGCATGCATTCATTTCTACTTCTATACTGCCAATTTTTTGTATCTAGCCAGTTTACAATGAGTAAAGCTAAAAACAGTTAAAAATGAAAACAAACAAAAACAAACAAAAACAGTTTAAACCTTGGAAATATTAAAAGGAGTTATCTATCAATGTGTGAAACCAACTGAATAAAATGGGCCATTCCGTTGTATGCCA
The DNA here is from genome assembly GCA_032468155.1 of Oxyrhabdium leporinum. Classification (NCBI taxonomy): domain Eukaryota; kingdom Metazoa; phylum Chordata; class Lepidosauria; order Squamata; family Cyclocoridae; genus Oxyrhabdium; species Oxyrhabdium leporinum. The sequence goes on from JANHFL010002123.1 coordinate 169,506, forward strand.
CTGTCAGAGGAATTACAGAACTGAGTAACAGAACTCATCTGGCTTGTTGCATGGTCCCCTCATATATGGAAAATTACATATACAGACTGTGCATTTTTAGTGTGACAAAAGTTGCCATAAGTAATGTATTAAAGAAAATAAAGTGTCCTTTTACCTAGACCATCTCAAAAGAGCCACTGAATATTTATTTTTAGTTTATCCTCAAGCTATCACTAGGGAAGGTAGAATAAATCTTCAAATTATGACCTGTCACATGGCAAAACTGGAGAATATGAATATCAGATGGATGCTGTTAGAGGTTTGTACTTTCCCTTTCAACTGCAAGGATTTAGAGGTGCTGAGCCGGGGGGGGGGGGGGAATCAGTAGATAAATGGCTCTGATGACATCTTTATCTAGTTACCCAAATTCTAAATTCTGTGCAACATGGGAATGGAGAGGCATATACATTTGATTGACATGTTAATGTGAAGTTTTAATGTGTCTTCAAAAAGACAAATTTTGCAACACTTTTTTTAAAAAAAGGAAATGAAAATGTATGTATTCGGGAAAATGTGCAAAGCAATCTTATTTTGATGAGAATAATATATGAAATGTGTTGTATCAGAAAAACTGCTTCTCAAAATATGCATAAGGAAATATGCAAATGAAAATGCAGGTGCACAAAATTATGCATGAAACTTTTTTTTAAGTGACAGAAGTTGAATAAAGAACAGAATAACCTTAAAGTTGTGGAAAAAAATTTTAAAAAGAAAATTTGCAGATCTGTATATTCATAGAAAAACATTTATGAAAAATTTTCCTTTATCATAAATTGGAGGAATCATGTCTGTAATTTCTTTAAAATGTTTCTTAATGATCAAGGGACACAAGAGGATGGAGCAATGATGAAATGACATGATACAAGTAAGAAGAACAGATCTGAGAGGAAGAAGGATTTATGCAGTTTAAGGCAAGCTAAAGCTATAGGAAGACTTAGCATTCTTTACCTCTTAGTTTTGCTGTCTGATTTCACAAGGAATCAGATAGTCATTTGCTTCTAACAAATTTGAGGGGCTTTGGTGAATTCACATATGGGTCCAGAGAAACACAGAAAGCAAGAACTGGCTAAATTAATACATCACCAATTTCCGTGTTAATTTGATTTCTTTCTTGCTCACCAACTGTAGAAAGTTGAAGAAAGGAAACTGGAAACTGTAGCTGGTTACTTAGGAAGGATCTTTCCAATTCACAATAACCTCTCCCTGAGCCCAGGTTATATTTTGTAGGAAATAAGAGCAGGTTGATACGACAGCTGTTTCCACCAGGTATATTTCAGCTGTGGGGTCAGATTATTTGTCTTTTTTTTTTCTTCCCCCGGAAGATCATGGCCCGAGCTGATTATAGCATCGAAGGGGACAGTGTATGTTCTGCAGAGCATATCGCTGTTACAAATATCACAAGCAAAACAGCAAACAGATGTCATCCAAGGGAGTTCATAAATTTTGGATGGTGAGCCATGAGCCATGCAGGGAAAGAAAGACATGGCAGTTGCCTGATGGAGCTACTCATTGGAGCTAATTAACTTGCTAAGAAATACAATAACATTACTGACAGTGGGGCACAGCACAGTTCTTAATGCTACCATTAGTTTCCTAGTGGGGACCTGAGTTTTTAAATCCCCCCCCCCCGCTCAAGAAACATGGGCAGGCAGTATAACTCAGGCATGCTTTTGCTTGCCTGCCTTGCCTTATTTGCTGAGAGTATTTATTTTATAAACATGAATATTCTAATTTTCCCACATAGATCCTGGGAATACTATGATCTCCCAGGCTGCTTTTGATGGCCAGATTGAAAACAAAAAACATGTGGGTGAAATATGTGATGCAGACTTCTATTAAGCTGCTTCTGTCTTTTAAAAGGAGAGGGCATGGGGTAAACTTTCTTTCAAATGTATTGCTCTATGATGTAACCTGTATCCAAAACATATCTTAAAATTAACCCATTTAGATATCTTGGGTTTAACATTCCTCTGTGTCTACTCACAAGGCAGATTCATCGATAGCTACAATGGCAGAAGGAACACACAGAAGGTTGTAAGAAATCTCTTCCTACTTGTTTGTTAGAAATGCTAAAATATCTTAACTGTCCTAAGACAGGACAGAGCAACAAGTATGTTTAAGATGCCAAAACCCAATAAGGGATGTCCCTTGGGGAACCTTGCTAACTATCAATATATAGGATTTTGAGGGGTTGAAGAGGATGACTTTCATTAACCTAAGCCTTTTCATTTAATCCGGTCATTGTTTTTGTCAAGGTAGTGTGGTTTTATTTTGATTTTTCTGCATGTTTTCCCTCCTTTTGATTCTAAATTGCTTTGAAAGTTCACTAAGCTAGAAGTGAGCTTCCTGTTCATAGTTCTCCATCCTCAGTCCATCCATCCATCCATCCATCCATCCATCCATCCATCCACATCAGTCAGGAATGGATAAAGTTTCAGGTTTTGAAACCTGAAAAGTGTGTGCGTAGGCAGGGATGATGGAGGACCCTTTATTCTCATGAGCAAAATGTTGGGGGGGGGGGGGGTTGTTGCCTCCTGTTAACACATTTTAAAATCTGAAGTGGTTCCTAAACACTCTAAACCAGCTTTAGGGTTTGCTTTCCCAAACTGTTGTGATGTGAAAAATAAAGACAACATTTCCTCTCAGAAGAAGATCCAAGATAAAGTATCATTTTAATTTGGTGCATGAGCTTTTCATGGGGGTTTTTGGGTGCGCTAGGCTGGGTGGAGAGGGGGGAAAAAGAATGTCTGCTCGAGCACCACTGCATCTCCACCATAGCAAAGGCAACATACTTCAGGCATGCTGTAAGCTTTTTCTCTGCTGCTTGAGTAAACCATTTAAGTGCTGTTAAGAATTGCTTTATAAACTCAGGACAGGAAAGGGATGATTGATTATTCCCCGCTGGACATGACATGGCTCCTACACTTCCCTGTATTTATAATATCTCTCTGTGTGCTATACCTAGATCCTGTCATTACCAGTCCCACTTTACAGGGCTAAGATTTTGGCACAAACTGACATAGAATTCACTGTTCTGGGCCACCAAGGGAGAAAGCCATTGTTCTTTCTCGTATTTCTTCCCTAACCCTCCCCTGCTGCCCACCAACATGTCCCCTAGTTACATTATTTCTTTACAAGCCAACTAGAACGGGACAAAATGTTTCACATCTGTTCACATCACCCATCCATTTGCATGAGAATCAGTGGCCACAGCTCACTGGTTGGGGGGGGGAGGAATGAAACTAGTTGAGGATGGTTCCTCATTCCTATGCCAGATGTGACCACTTTTTAAACACATGCACGTTCAGACTGGATGTGGCCTTATTCAGAATAGATTCATTGAGAACAATGAAATACTAGGTTTGCTGATTAACATGACTAAGATAACACCCTGCTGATTTCATGAGGCATATAAGATAAATTTTAGAAATTCTTTGTTTAATTGAAGCTACTGTGCATGTGTGTGTGTGTACAAATACATACAAACATATACACACATGAATTGCCTACCAATCTCTGGTACAATTATTTTAATACTAGATCTTCCTTCCTTCCTTCCTTCTTTCCTTCCTACCTCTCTTTCATGTTTTCTACTTTTGCTCTATGGATGTAATTCAGTGACACCCTCAAAGATTAACAGACAATGTAATTAATCACTGAAAATCATTTCAACGGTCTAGAATGATTGGTAAGATGTTTGTTGAACTAAGATTCTAAACCCTAAAAGTATGATTGTAACAATAAAGTAACAATGCCAACAGATGAATCCCCAATGTGTCATAATATTCAAGATGGCACACATGATCATGTGATCAAAGTATGCAACACAGGGAACACGTATGGTTGCAGCAGATATCTGGAATTTTTGGATGCACCTGAATACAAAAAAATAATGATTCAGCATTTTATCATACTTTTTTTATGACCCTATAATTTCTTTTATTGGGGTGGAGTCAGGACAACTGAATGGAGCTGAGCATTTACTGGCCAGATGCCCTTCCTGATGCCTATGCAGAGTTTGCAGCAAATATTTTCTCTTTGTGCCCTGATAAACATCTGCCACTGCCTACTAGGATTTGAATTCTCAACCCTCTGAGTGGTAGGTGAGTGTCTTAACCCCTAGGCCATTGTACCACTCTCTTATATAATACTCTATAGTGTTGAAAATATCCCACACTGCACAAAATCTCATTCTAATTTCAAACCTACGGATGCTCCACATGCATAGATATAGATGCTACTTCAGGAAATGCTAAGGCTTCAGAACTCTTATATGAAATACTAGTACTATTCCCATCTTTACTAACTGCCCCCTCCCCACAAACATATTTTCTTTAATCCACTAGAATCAACAAGGCTGGATCAAGATTTTTGTAGGCATTGTGCATTCTCCTAGTCAGTGACCTTCAACCTTCTATGTGCATGAACAACCTAAGGGTCCAATCCAGCCCTAATGGAACCCACTGATTTCAAAATGTTCTTACTATTTTTAATGAAAGAACTGTTGTTGTGTTAAATAACTTTAAGATCACTCAATTTCAGCGAAGAATTAAGCCATGTTTAAACTTTCCCCAGAGATGTAAACAGAATGTTAACCATGCTTAACGTTGACTAAGCTGTGGAGCATTAATCATAAGGCTATTCACATCTCATCCTGATCATATTAGCTCTAGTGTATCTCCTGTATGATTTCCCTTAAAGGCATTGTTTGAGATATGAGCGATATAACACTAACGGCAAACATATTCCCTTCTTTAAAAATCCATGTATTATTACATTTTTAAAATAGTTGGATAAAACTCAGGACTTTTGTTAATCAAAGCATAGATAGCACATATTCAGCTGAAGTGGTAACTTGGGGAAATTTTGTCAGAACAGCTGGACACAAAATGATTAGATGGGATGAAAATGAAAGATTCAGTCTTCATGACTCATTGGACTGGGAGAAAGGAACACTTTTGAGTGTAGTGATGTTCTCTATAGTTATGTCACCATAGTTCTATTACTTTATATAAATTGTCAATTCACTACAGAGATGTGATGTTGGGTTAAGATTTGTCGTCCCCCACTCTCTTTTATTTTTACAATCAGTAAAAAAATAAAATAGAGATCATCCAAATAAGCAAGAAAGAAACGTGCATGTCCTTCTAACTATACTCTCTCTCAGTCAGTGGTCTAGCCAAGCTGCCTGTTTCCAATGGACATTGAATATTCTCTTCTATTGGGGCATTGAAAAGCCGACACAATTTAAATCTTTGGAGGGCAGAGCTTCTCTCAGTCTGCCCCATCTCAGACCTGACACATCTGGTCTTTAGAAGCGTTCCTTGACTGGTATGTGACTGATCAAAGGGTTGTTGTTTGCAAGAGCTGGTAAACTCCCTCTCAGACGTTTTGGCTGAGATGAAACAACAATGGGAGGGTTTAATCTTCTATTTACATCTACTGTATGTTTCAGTCTATATAGTGCCTGATTTTGTTGTTAACCATTTCAGCAACCGCATCTTGCTTCCCCTGAAAAGAGGATTGCCCGGCTGCAACCTTGAGCTGCAACCTCCTTGTCTTTTCAGTCACAGATATATAAAATCCTTCCATGTCCTACTATGTACAAAGTGTTATTGGCAGCCAGAAAACAAGGCAAAGTGGGAATTGGAGAAACTCGGAACTCTGTTCCAAGATCGGTTCAGATTTTGAAGAAACTTGATACATCTTTGTATCAAATTTCCACCTCTGCTAACACTTACTTGACTGCTAACACTTACTTGAATTCCACCTCCACTAACACTTACTTGATGGCAAGGAAGCTGGAAAAGTAATTTTATCAGAGTGTCTAATGTCAAAGTGTCCTCATTCAGCAAAAGGTAACTTACACCCATTCATGTGGAGACTGTTCAAAGTTACACTGGCGCTGAAAACAGTGACTTATGACCAGTTCTTGCCCATATGACTGTCCAAGCATCCTGGGGTCACGTGATCAAAATTCAGGTGTTTGGAAACCAATATGTATTGATGATGGTTCCAGTGTCCTGGGTCACATGTTCGTCATTTGTGACCTTCTGATAGGAAAAATCAATGGGGGAAGACGGATGCACTGAACAACTGTGTGCTTCACTGAACAAATGCAGTGATTCGCTCAGCAATGTGGCAAAAAAGGTTGTAAAACCAGGTGCGACTCACTTAACTACTGTCTGGCTTAGTGATGGAAATTCTGGTCCTAATTGTGATCATAAGTCAAGGACTACCCATACAGGTCTACAGATCCAGAGACTAGGAAACTAGGCTTGCCTTGTGCTTTTGACTTATGTAGAGCTAATGTAGACTTGCCATGGATTGCTGCTAAGCCACACTTCAAACAGGAATTGAAAAAGAAATTGAAATATGGGATTTCCACTCTAGAGTTATGCTGATGCTACTTTCCCTGTTGGTCAAGTCAAGAAACAGACATTTTTAAAACTAATCTTAGCTGAGTTTGACACAGTTTGTTCATTTCAGATTGGCCATCCTTATTTTCTAAATACATTCAATGTTGGTTTTTTGAACAACGACATCCAAACCAGTGAATTTTAAAAAAAAAGAAAAATCTAATGCGAATAGATCTATATTTATATTTATCTCTGTCTCAGATTGTTTTGGGTAACCAGAAGATGTTGCTGCTTTTCAAGAGATCTTTTGTGACTTATAGAGAGGACATTACAACTCCTTACTCTGCCTTTCTGTAATGCTCCCACTATTGTTTTTCACTGGATGGGTGATCATGTGGCTATGCAGCCTCTTAATATACATATTACATCTAGTCATGACTAATGGGGCCAAATGAAATGTGCATCTGAATGGACATTTCATTAAAAGAAATGAAAAAAAAAAGAATGATGCTTAATGGATTGAAGTTTCCCTCCATGAAACACCATCACCATTGTTACTTTTTATTTGTGGGGAATGACCCCTATTGTCGCATACTTTCAAGGAGAGGGTGTTTTTTTGGGGTGGGGGGCTGGGGGGAGCTCCTGTAGTAGCAGCATAGTAAATTCAGCAAATTAGTGGCTTTGCTGAAATGTCTTACTAAATGTATGGCCCTGCAGCAAACTCTTGTTGTCTGAAGTGCTGTTGCTCATGTTGCCAGCCAACAAACCATGTCCTCTTTTCAGTGCTCTGTGCCATCTTTACCCACCACCTGCTTTTGATTTTGGTTGTGGCTTATCTTCCTCACAGTGTAATGCAGCAGTCCATAATCAGTAAGCGTGATTATTAAGCACCTCATGGGCTGCTTTAAGAGTACTGGTTATTTATTGGAGCAGTACTCCAATACTAGGAGCCCTCATGGCAAGTGGTTAGAATGCAGTATTGCAGGCTAACTCTGCCCACAGCCTGGAGTTCGATCCTGAGGGGACTCAAGGTTGACTCAGCCTTCCATCCTTCTGAAATTGGTAAAATGAGGACCCAGATTGTTGGGGGCAATATGCTGACTCTATCAGCCACTTAGACAGTGCTGTAAAACATATAAAGCTAAGTGCTATTGTTACTGCTATTGTCTTCCTACCCCAGCAAGGATTTTTATCGTTTTTTGATGATCACCTGAACAAGCTAATCCCACTCTCTTCTTTTTCAGTAAACTGATTCTGTCTGCACTCAGAAGAAGGAAGGAAGGAAGGAAGGAAGGAAGGAAGGAAGGAAGGAAGGAAGGAAGGAAGGAAGGAAGGAAGGAA
>JANHFL010002123.1:186801-202158 GCA_032468155.1 Oxyrhabdium leporinum
CTATCTATCTATCTATCTATCTATCTATCTATCTATCTATCTATCTATCTATCTATCTATCTATCTATCTATTTTAGGATGAGATAGAGGGCAATCACTTAATCTCAAAGATTTGTTACTAACTGTGGCAAAGGTTCATACGTTGTGAAATCTTCATTGATTGCTCTTTCTGGCTTAGGTGAAATCTTCTCATATTCTTTGGACATAATTTATAACAACGTAGATGGTCACAATTCATTACAAGTTTCTTCCATCAATGAAACGAATGGGAAGATAAGCAACAATCAAGAGGATCCATTAATTTAAATGGGAATGCATAATAGATATACTATTCTGTTGGATAGCACCCAATATCAAGCAAGCCTTATATAACCAGAATATACTGTACCATCTTCTTTCTTTATTCTGATTGATTTCCAAATTCTTGGAATTATGCCTTCATAATTAGAAACTGGGTACTTTAATGACAAGGTTGTTGGTCTGGGAGAGTGTCAAGTTATATGTAAAAGAAACATAGTCTTTAGATGATACTGGAAACATTCAGGATATTAGACTATAAATCTTCCTGGTTTATATGTCAGAGGGAGTGATTTTCTTGTTTGGTGCATTAGTTTATTAGCACCATAAATTCTTGGTGTTGACTTGTTATGAGAAATTGCACTGAGAGATAGAAAAATAATTGGCCAGAAGCCAAACACAGATGCTTAACATGGAATGGAATGCTCCAGGAACAGAAAGGGTGGTCCAGAAAGCCAAATGAATCTTAAGGTAGCCCTTTAAAAAAATGGGATCGATATGAATCTGTATTGCACTTCAAGTCTTCTTCAGATATTATCCACTATTTTCAAAGAATGCATGGAATCGAATGACACAGTCCATCACTGACTTTGTCCTCGCTGACTTCAGCTCTGATTGTTGCTTGGGACACAAGGTTTCATTTTTAATATAAAGAATTCAAAATGGACAACAGCATAAAACATATTATAAAATCTAATTGTCCAACATAATAATATGGACCCTATACCAGTCCTGGATTATTGAATGCTGGCAGAATGAAGGCAATGGTCCAGGATAATGTTGCAGGATGCAATCTGAGTTGGTCACTGGGATGAGAGATTAAGTCTTCCAAGTTTTTGGACTCATGTTGGAGCCCATCCTCAGGGAACTTCTCTTTATGTGTGTGGAGAGAAAAGTTGCCTGAGGCTGGGCTTCAACACAATTCTGGGCTTCAACTTGGAAGACTGAATCTCTCGTCCCGATGCCCAACTCAGACTAGATCTTGTAATGCTGACAGAATTGAGTGTAAGTCATTAAAAATGAAAAGATGCTATTAGCATGCTTAGGTGAGCCCCAACATATACAGGAGACAAAATATTTGGGGAAAAGCCAAAAAGGAGATCCACATTACAACCACTGTGATATAGCAGTGAAATAGTCATAGTGTTCCAGGACCCCCAGAATATGGAGTATCGCCAGGAAGAAAAATAAAGAAACGAAAAATGAAAAACTGAGGTGGTAATGAATTAACACTTCAGCATAGTTTAATTTGTGAAGACTTGCTGGTGGTTGGGACACAGCACTGTGACATGATGTGCTGATACATCTGTCTTGTGCATGGATGATGGCAATTGGAATGCAACTCAAAGTTGATTATCACATATCAAAGGATTAATGGCAGCTTTGTAATGCAGCCAAGGCCCTCTATGCTAGTGACAAGTCTGCTGCTTACCCAAAGTAAGGCAATCAAACTTGTATCCAGATCTGAAAGACATCCTGTTTTCATGGGGTGCACACAAATTTCAGTTAAAATCAAAATGACATGACTGGTCCTACCATAAGGCAAAAGGAGATGAAAATTTCGCTTAGTAAAGCTATGAAAGCTTTTTCTGACCATTGCATTTTTTTTCTACCATAGAAAGGCCATTTTCTGCCTCATATCCTAAAATAATTGGGCCAGCTTTCTTGATTGGGAAAGGTGGATGCAGACCATTTGCTGTTTGGCATTAGATAGCACAATGTTTCTTTGTTTTTGTTTTGTTTTAATTTGGAGCTCCCAAAAAGAGCCTTATTAAAAGAAAAATCAACTGGTCCGGACAAAATGCCTTCATTATTTGTGGCATCAGTTTTTGAAGTATAGTATTAGGCTGATAGTGGAAAGATACTGTAGTTGGCTTTACCTTGGAATTTTTATGGCAAATAATAAAATTCTGCATTTCATAGTCTCACTGGGAAGAAAAAAAGGGTAATGTGTTCCAACTGGCTGGCACTGAGGAAAGAATAAAAACCATCTGGTAACCATCCTCCACCCAGACAGCAGCACCTAAACATGAATAAATAAAATAACAAGAAAAGAAAACCTGAATAGGACTCAAAGTCCTTTGTGATCCATGATCGTTCCCCTCCCCCGCTTGATAAATCTTGCTAAAGCACAAGGCGATGCTATTGATGTAAAGATCAGGGGACCATGTCTTTGACAGGAAGAATTTCCTGAATTGTGGAGGCTCATATACATGACAGAAAATTTAGCTGTATTTCTGAATTATGAGTCACTATATAATGTGAGCCAATGGTTCAAAAGAATTGATTCCCGTAAAGAAAAGCCATAAAACGAAGTCTACTTTACAAACAAACATTGGGATGAAAAGAAAGATAAGGCCAGAAGAACAGCATGGCTAATTCTTTTACAAGATGCATCTAATTTGAATGATTTGCTTTTTTAAACATTTTATTTGAGGGAGAAGTAGGATGCAAATAACAGGATGGAGATACCAGAGGTCTAATTTCTCCATTTTGGGTGATTTCCATTATCTACATTTTTTTATAGGCTATCTAAAATTAAACTGGTGGAATGTGGAGTTTCATTAGTTCCTTTAGTCCTTTTTCTCTATAATTTGAGAACTGGGAAGAAGTTAATAGAATGAAACTGCAGAGAAAACTGCTCAACTGCACCTGAAAATGTCAAATCTGGCTCAGTCTCTCATATTTAAAGTCCAGAGAGATTAGTATCGTCTTTCTTTTATTGTAGAATATTCATCAGTTATGTTGCAAATCTATGTCAAAATAAAACATAACAAAAGAAACTATATAACTGCTATGTAAACCTGTCAAGCTATTGCCTGGTTTCTGCTAGCAACCAGAAGTGGCTAATCCCAAGAACGTATTTTCTAAGTTCTGATTAGCAAGATTAATTAAGAAGATTAAAGTAAGAATGCAAGAATTCTGATGTGTATTCTACTTTTGAATGAAAAATCTCAACATAAGCAATTCAAGGTGCTGGTTATCATCTTTAAAGCCCTTCATGGTTTGGGTCCAGGTTATCTGAAGGACCACCTCTTGTTGTTCTCATCTACCCAACCCACCAGAGTGGGGAGGCAAGGAATGTTGCTAGTCCCATCCCCATAGCAGATACAACTGGTGGGACTCAGAAGAAGGGCCTTCTCCGTAGTGTCTCCTTCTCTCTGGAACATCATTCCCCCAGATATTAGACTGGCCCCCATTCTAGCACTCCTTCAGAAAATGAGGTTCCATCAGCAGGCCTGGGGAACCCAGAGAGGGATAGAACCCATGAAATGGCTAGTATGATTGTGTGTTGTCAGCAGGGTGGGGTTTTTTTATTTCTTTTATATGCTGTTTTTGTATCTTTGTAAGCAGCCTTGAGTCACCACATGCAAGTAGGCAGCAATATAAATTTTCTAAATAAATAAATAAATTTAGGAGAGGATTTGAACGTCTAAGAATCAACTCCAAAATCAGGAGACTTCACTCAAAAGTAATATTCCCATTTTGTCTTCCTTATCTAGATATTTGCCCAATTTCAGAGACAGTGAAATCATTTTTATCCACATCATCCCATATGTAGAATGTAAAGGGGACACATGTATGAGAAGTAGTAAATTCTTCCCTACATATTCAAATTCCTGAAATATGTTCTCCCAGCTTGCTTTTTCTCTCAGTACAATTGTAAGGGAAGAAAGAAGTTAAAATACATGACAATTATCTAGAAACTTGATTTTTTTTTTTAAAAAAAAGGTTGATATTTGTAGCTTCTTAAGCAGCGGGTGGATATGATGGACCTCTGTTGCTTTATTCTCTAGAAACTAGTATCCAAAGTCATGCTGTCTTTCATCCTGATATAGCATTTTTTTTAAAAAAAAAGCACTTTTGGTAGGAAATTAAAATATTAGATTCAATGATTGATAGATATGTCTGCCTAAATTAGAGCAATCCTTGATATAATCATTTGTGAACTTTTTCATAGACAATGAGAACATGGAGGGTCAAACAATGGAATTATATATTCAGAGTCAAACTCTTGACTGATATGGGCAGCCATAGAAATTGAATAAATAAATAGACATTAACTTTTGTTGCAATCATCCCAGTTGCTTAGCTTCTCCCTCCAATGTATGGTTTCTGTTTGTAATTGTGCCTGAAACTTTGCTACTGTTTTTTAAAAAATCTCTCCTTGAATTGGTTTATTTGTCTAAACTTCCTTGTCGCTTATTTTTCTCCCTTCCTGCAATTTTTTCTTTTGTTCTAAGTCAATACACTTTCAGAACTACTAGTTTATGTAGTGCTTTCCCATCTTAACAATCATTCATTAAGTATCATATATTTTGATTTTACTGCATGAAAAATTAATAATCTAATTGTGTTTATCCTCTTTTGCCTTTTTGTCATCCCAGCAGCATTCCCACCTGCCTATCCATTTTAATCCTACCCTTAGATGTGTTGGTGTTGGTGTATGACGTTGTGTGATGAGGGCAGTTAAGGATGTGGAGGCTGAAGATCAGTCAGAGGAAACGGGCTTGAAGAACCTAGATGCCTAGGGAATCTAGATGATGTGATTGCAAGGGATTAGCAGACTGTAAGTGAAACTGAAAAATCACAACTCTTTTTCTCTTGCTATTCTTTGTCATCCTTCATCACTTTCACAAAATCATAGAACTTTAGTTATAAGTAATGACAAGCATCATCTAGTCTAGTCTAATCAGCCAGTCTATCTAATTATCAAGAAGCTGCCCAGAGTTACTTTTTAGAGTGAGATGGGCAGCATAGAAATGTATCTGGTTTAAATTAGGAGAATTTTCATCAAGGTTTCTAGTATATATAAATCAGTCCCTTTATCTTTTCCTTGTTATAACACAGTAAACTTATTTTGGATTCCTAAATTTGGACTCAGCAATAGAAGTTAAGTAGCTGTGAAACAGGATGCTGATAATATTTCTCCATGTGACAACTGATCAGTCCTCTGAAATGCTTTCCCCCCCCTTCCATTGTTTTAATTTCTACAGTTAGTACAATCTGCCAATCGTTTTCAAAAAGAAAGCTCTAGCACTGCTTGTCCAGCCTAGGACAAAACCAACTCTCTTATCTTAGATTGGAAGAAGCATTATTAGAGTGATTTAATCTTTTCACAGAAGGAGAAATTTTAGCAAGGTCACTCCCACCATTTATTAATTAACAAATTGGCTACATTGTACAGTCAGTTTCCAAAGGTGTCTCTTCAAGTTTTGTTTCACCTCCACAACCTTCTCACATGTGCTAAAAATAACACCAGAGAACCTCTCAGATGTATTTGGTGATAAGGTTTTGAACCTGATTTTTTAAAAAGAAACTGTCCATTGTAAACGGTGGACATGAATCTTCACTGAATCCTTTGCTGTAGACTTTTGTGTACTTGTGTGGTCGCGCAATCTTCTCATTTGCTGCTGTTGTTCCCATTTAATTTGAACAGCAAATGAGCTTTTGTTGCATAAACATTAATGCCTGCCTCCGGCTGCTGCTGCAGGGGACGGGGGAGAATTGTAAAGGGATAGGCTGTCACTACTTTGCCGGCGCTAGAGGCCTCCAGCCGCCGTTCCCAACTCCATTCCGGGAGGCAAAGAGGTGATGGCCGGAGGCCCTTCGCTCTGGCAAAAAGCAGCGGCAGAAGCCTCCAGCTGTCACCTCTTTGCCAAGGTGCCACTGCCCCACCTTGCCGTGAGTGACGTTGAGTTGGCCACGCCCACTTAGTCACATGACCCCACCACCACCAAGCCACGCCCATAGATCCGGTGGTGAAAAAAAATAGATTTCACCACTGGTTTAGACAGCCTCTTGCTGATCAATCTCCCTTTTTCCCCCCTCTATGTAATGTCAGTTTCTTCCCCTTTTTACTGCCACAGGAAAACAATACCATATTTTCTTCTGTTTTGTTTTGTTTTTTTTAAATAGAGGCGACTGCCTTTGGCTTTCGACCTTGTAATTGGTTGTAAGGAAGTGTTAGCCTAAATGCCCTCTCACCAAATTTGACTTTTAACCTTTAGGGCAGTGTTTCTAAACCTTGGCAGCTAGAAGCTGTGGGAATTTCAGCCTTCAGAATTCCCAGGTCAGCACGCTGGCTGGAAAATTCTGAGAGGTGAGAATTGAATTCCACCCAGATGTTAGCTACCCAGGTTGAAAGATACTGCTCTAGATTCCTTGAAAGATCACTAACTCCAAGAATGCAGTCAGCAAGCTTTGCTGTTTCCGAAGGAATAGTTAAGTATCCAGACCATTTGCACAGTTTTTTGCCTAATGGTCCTGACACTGTAGGGGAAGGAAGAAGGACCACAGTGCTGTAGCAAGGCTCTCTTCTGAGCAAAATAATCAGTGCAATGAGTGCCATAAATTGAACATCTCATTTTTCCCTCTGTTTTGTGGAGTCCAGTCTAGGGATTTGGCTCTTCTAAATATTCCAAACTTATATGCAGAGCCTAAACTGGTATCCTCTATTCGGGAAAAAGCTGCCAAAATGATAAACTGCCTTTGGGTTAGACAGATTCAGTACATTGATTTTTAATAAAGGAACCCCCAAGTACAAATAGTTTGGTTTAATAGCACTGCATACAGAGTTTAAAATAACTTGTAGCTGTGCAATCCATTGGGTTAATAGTGGGTCAGGCAGCGAAGTGTGCAAGAGCAAGCAATACAGAATTTTTGCATGGGAAAATCCCAAATTCTCAAAATAATTAGTGAATTTCATAATTAGAAGAATATGTTATACAAATATGGAAATATGAGCTTAATTCACATGCAGCATTGCTTGTGTTAATCAGTGCTTGCCTTTCAATTAAAATCCACATTTATAAAAGGATGATCTTGGAGAGGTGAGTGACTACAGCCACAGGTGAATTTGCCCCATGATCTTTCTAGTTGATAAAAAGTGCCAGAAATGATCTGGGAAGTCAAGAATAGTGGCAAATGTCTTCTTTGGAGAATACACAATAGCAACAGCAATAGCAGTTAGACGTATATATCGCTTCACAGTGCTTTACAGCCCTCTCTAAGCAATTTACAGAGTCAGCATATTGCCCCCAACAATCTGGGTCCTCGTTTTACCAACCTAGGAAGTCAGCCTTGAGCCTGGTGAGATTTGAACTGCTGAATTGCAAGCAGCCGGCAGTCACCAGAAGTAGCCTGCAGTACTGCATTCTAACCAATGCGCCACCGCGGCTCACTATACCATGCAAAGTTGAATATTTTGACCCTTGGGGGCATTTTGTCTCCAAATTTTCCATGAAGTATATGAATTATCTAGATTAGAAAACTAAGGCCTCAACCCAACAAATTTTGCCCTCTGAGCAAGTCTTCAGGATCATCCCCAAAGTTTCTACGAAAGATGGTCTTAAACTGTAATTTTAAAACTACTAAATCCATGTGCAGTTTTCATACTATTTATATTTATTTCATTTTCACTGAAAGTTTTCCTGACCATTCTCACTTTATGAAATTTGGTAGTCTGTACAAATTACTAAAAAAAAAAAAAGTATAGTACTCACCATGAAATAAATTGTGTGTTACTAGATTAACTTCAATCTCGGCTTGGTTTAAATTATGTTCTTAGATGGTTCTGCTAGTGTGTTGAGCAACTCTCGATGCTACCAACTTTGGCATCTTTTGGGTCTCCTTTAGTTGAAATGGGAGTTCCAATCCATCATAGTAGGAAGAGGAATTCAGTAGGAGAACCACTGAAAAAGTGAGAGAGTGAATTTTCACTGATATGTACAAGCAGAAGCTGGACAACCATCTGCAGGGGATGCTTTCAAGACAATCCTGCACTGATGAGACCTAAATGGCAGGTCTCTGTGAATCAGGCAAAATCAGATTAAAATAGTTTCATTTTGGAACAGCAATTTTGCTACATGACGTAATAATTTTACTTGGAAAAGTGCTTTCTGAAATCACTTTTCTAAAAAGTGATTTCATCTTTCTAACCAACTGGAGATTTGGTCAGGTAACATTCAAAACTGCAGCAAGTATTTCACCTGATTCTTTCAAACTTATTGATTCAATAGTTGCATGACCATAATCAAAATCAGAAAAGAAAATGGAGGAAGATTTCTATTCCTTCTCTTAAATGTTGGCCTACAAACAGGGGTGGAGGCGCTATTTTGGTCCTGAAACAAGAAACAAGTCTGGTCAAGCAATGTCAAGGATCCATATGTATATATGATGGTTATATTTGCTATATGTCTGTCTTAACTTATTTTTATTTGCCTTTTGTTTTTAATTGCTATGAGCCACCCAGAGTCATTTACATCAGATGGATGGCCATTCAAATTGAATACATACAGAAAGACATGGGTGCTGTTGTTTTTAAGACCACACCCCCGTTCGCTAAATTGTCCAGATCTGGTCAACACAATCATGTCTCTAGATTGGCCATCCTTCTACAAAATGTGTTCCAAATAAGTCCAGATTCTAGAGGATGGCATAAGACCATTTCCTGACCTTGCAGTTTGTTTTCATCTGGATTGTCACCATGGTAGCTGCATGATTGAGTGACATCATCTACACAGTACTGCCACTGTGAAACCACTATTCCCACATGCAAGAACCTTGTCTTGTCCTCCTGTGGCTTAGTCTCAACATGTGACAAAGAATGTGGGTAAAGCCCTTAGGTGGAGAAAGAAGGAAACAGATAGCATAGTTATAGGTCTGTGTAGGATATTTATAGATATTTGTAGTTTATAGAAATAGTAGTTTGGGATTTATGGTTTGTAGTAGAAGTAGTAGTTTGGGATTTGGCAAGTAGGTTGTAGAGGATTGAAGTCAAGAGTTATTACCTGTAACATATCATTTCCATTGTCAAATTCTCATTTAAGTAGTCTTGTGAATGGATTTCCTACCTTGGAAGTATTTTATTTTCCAAAAAGTATTTAAGTGGTTTATGTCTGAATCTCACTAATTTTACACAATATTTTAATTCCCAGATACCTCCTGCACAGATCAAATTAAGCTCTTTACTTTTCCAAAGCAGTATTTTAATTCAAAAAACATATAAGTGCTGCAGGCAAGAGCCTTGATCATCCAAACTATTATTTAGCTGAAAGGCTTGTTTCAGAGCTGAAATCTCTCTTTTGTATTTGAAACATTGGTTTATTTTTACATTTTTATTGTTCCATTATGTCCAAACAGAAATCCAATACAAAACCAAATCACAAAACTGTATTTACTTTCTTACATGTTGAAGAGGGAAGGTCAGACTTTATAAAGCCATCGGGGGAGGGGAGGGATGCCTTTCATGAAACATGGACCTTTGATTTCTCAATACCTGTGAAAGATTGCATGAACTGAAGAGTCTAAGTAGGGTGAGGCAAAGGGCAAATGCAGGAAATCAAAACAATGTAAAATACTCTGGGATGCTGGAAAGCATATGGACCAAGCCGCAAAACTCAATTTGGTTTCTTTTTTCACTGAAGCACAATTGGCTATTTGCTACAAATGGCAAGTTCAGTAAACTGGTAGGCAGAATGTTTCCAGATAGGCAACAACAAAGAAAAGTGCATGCAGATGCACAAAAGCCAATCATCCCATCCATTCCAATGGGAAAGGAACTTAGATGCAACCCCAAATTTACTGAGTTTGAGTGATCTAAGTTTCCGGCAAGAATTTCTTAGCTGCAGCATAGGAAAAAATAAGTCCCATATAATAATAACAGAATAGCAAAACAACAGAATTGGAAGGGACTTTGGAGGTCTTCTAGTCCAACTCCCTGCTCAAGCAGAGAACCTATACCATTTCAGACAAATGGCTATCCAATCTCTTGTTAAAAACCTCCACGGAGCGCGCATAACTTCTGGAGGCAAGCTGTTCCACTGATTAATTGTTCCAACTGTCAGGAATTTCTTCTTAGTTCTAGGTTAGTTCTCTCCACGATTAGTTTCTATCCATTGCTTCATGTCCTGTCTTCAGATACTTTGGAGAATTGCCCAAACACAATTTCAGCCATAGCCAAAACGTGAACAAAAGCTAAAAAGTTGTTTGCATCTGTTTCTTTAGAACCTGAAAAACAAAACGTGTTCTGGAAGAAATAATTAACGCATTAATGGTTGCATTACATACAGCAAGATTTGCCCCTACTTCTGCCCTTCTGATCCTGATATATTGCAAAGCTGAGAGTCACTTTGACAGAGAAAGGATGTTTAGCCTTTCCCTTCTGAGCAGTTAAAAAGAAAAAGAAAGAAACCTCTCAAAAATTGCTCCCTGTGCGGCAATGAAGCATTCAAATAGCCTCTTTTGACAACAACTGAGGCTATTTTAAAGACTCGCAGGTCAGGGGAAAATTCTACTTTAACATCAGATGCTGAAGGGAAATAAGAATGTCCCTTCTTCTTTTGGGGGGACAGCAAGTTTGTGGGCAAAAGTTTCTTCAGGCTGAGATGAGGATGCCCCCAGATAATTCAATCTTGTCCTACATGCTGTTTAACAATTGTGTGAATCATACCGGCATTGGAATGGAGAAAATTGCAAAAAAGGTTTAGAGTACCGTATCGCTTCCCTTTCTGGCACGTTTCAAGGAGACCATTTGGAAGCTGAGGTGGTACTTGAGATGTGCAATGGAGAAACTGAAACTGAGGTTGAGAAACCGAAGTTAAATTTTGAAGGGAATAGTGCACTTCGTTGGAGAAAAATATAATCGGGGGTTCCCTCTGGATCTTTGAATCTGGAACTGATAACAATGAAATGTTCTTCTAAGAAGATAGACCTCTGCAATCTTGACTATAGGCACATGCTTACGTCTTCCACTAACATCTGCTGGACTTTCACAGGGCCTCCTTTTTAAAAAAGGAGTAGAAGATATGTCATCCTCTGATATTTTTTAAGCTGATAAAAAGCCTGCTTCACGGCTAAATTTAAATTCAAGTAAACATGAGAGAATCTGAGTAAAAAGTTTCATAAACATTATTTGTCTAATATTCCAGAAATTATTAGAACCATTTCAAGTGACCTTCTTGTAGGCTTTGGTACACTTAATATCAGGAGTCTGAATCTACAAGGTAGTTAAATGTAATAGATCATTCAGTCTCCAAGAAGAATAGTGGAACAATGAGAAAAATCTAAAGACTGAGTGTATGAGCGTGCATGTACTGGTATAGGAACTGCCTCATAGGTGCAATGATTTCTCTGTATTTTTACATGTTTTTATAAATATAATCCTATAATTCTTTTGGATCTGATCAATTTATGCAAAAGATTGTTGGAGAAAAGATTAAGAAAATGGTGTCAGCTCTAATAAATGCTACTCTGTTGCAGAGATTAAGAATGAAATCCTGGTATGTGCAGGGAATCTTCAATGAACTGCTTGTGAAAATATCATACACACACACACACATACATATATGTATACACACACACACACACACACATATATATACGTATTACATACTGTATGACATACACATATATACATATGTGTGTGTGTGTGTGTGTGTATATATATATATACATATACATACATACATACACACACACACACACATTAAAAAATGCTGAGGGAGCCAAGTGTGAAGTATATATGTACATATATATGAATTGAGAGAACCTTACATTGTAAAACACTCCAGAAGTGGAAGCAAAATGTAAATCTATGAATATGTATAGATTCGCTTAAGCATTTTTAACTGCAACAAAATGATTCTACTACATTTTATTTGAGAATTTTTATTTTCAGCTTGAAGTACAACACCACTTTGGGGGAAAATGTGTGAGATGTTTTGTGTCACTGTTTACACAAGCATCTGCTTCCATCTGCAGTGCAAACTGTGTTGAAGTGCCCGTTGCTATTTTGTCTTTCTGGCTGGGCTGTTCTATGATAGGCCTTTAGCCAAGATGCAAAAAGCTTTCCCTGTTGACTTACCAGCATCTGCTACCCCACAAAATATTAAAGAGACGGAACTCCTGCCTGGAAGTACCGTATAATCCTAACCTGGAAAAACATTTTTTTTAAAAAAAAGAGAGATTATTTCTAGAGATTGTGAGCACGGCTTTGATTCTAAATATTTGTGGTTACTTTGCTGTGAAACTGTGTTGTACACTTCCTTTAAATATTCCTGTTGGCTGTGTTCATTGCTCACTGGTTTTATTTTTCTTTCTTTCAAGACGGTAGGCTTTAATTTTGCTTGACTATCCACATGTCCCCACAAGTGGCCAACATTAAAAGAGGACCTTTATTAGATGTGTGTAGAAGCCGGGTAATTTTAACAAGATTGCATTCCTGTCTGGCAAGGTGGGAGCAAAAAAATAAAATAAATCTCTTCTCAGCAATCACCAGAAGTAAAAAAAACTCTTTTTTCATCACTGCATTTAGTCAACCTCAAAGAGGGTTCCACGCACACGAGTCTACTAGGCAGCTCCCCCCACCCAGAGGCTTTGCTCGCCCCTCTGCCTCTTCTAAACAGTTTGACGGACCGTCAGACTCACAGCCAGCTTTATCCGTCACCCACACCGCTTCCCATCTCTGAAATCGGATTCACCCTCAAAAATGCGAGGCGCCCAATGTTTCTATCCCGGCATACATCTGAGCAAGGTTTATATTTTTATTATTTATTTTTTTTCATTTTTGTTTTGGCGAGACTGCACAAGAAGATCCAGCGATCTTCACAGAAGCGACACTCGACCGGAACGAAACCTCCCTAATTCTGAACCGCAGAAGCAGACACTCCGGAATCTGGCGAAGGGGCGTGTCCTTATTAGTTCTGTCCCCGCCTCCATTCAGAATCCCCTCAGAAAGGCAGATCCGCCCCTTTCTCTTTCCACAAGCTCTTATTGGTTTCTGCGCACGTCGTTAACAGCCCGGGGGTTGTGGAGCGTGGGTGGGGGGGGGGTGTTGTATTTGCCATTCGGAGAAGTTTGAGCTACAATCGAGAGCTCCACGTGTGGCAGCCGCCAGAGCACCCGGGAAGAGAGACTCCCACCGGGAAGGTGACAGGCGAACGCTTGCGAAGGACTTTCCGCCAGTCTGTCCAGCAGTCCGCGCCAGGTGAGGACATCTTTCCACCGTACCCCCCCTTTGCGGAGGAACCTCTTTTGGGACAGCAGGGCAGTTTCTGCTGGCTTTCTGAAACCGACCGCTGCTGAGTCTTTCCATCTGGTTCTTCCTTCCACCGAAATCCAGAAAGCTCCGCCACAGCTGGTCCAGGAGACCGAGTACCAAACCTGTGCTCAATCCCATCCTCACCCAGGACTGGCGTTCAAGATTGCGGAGATCACCCCGGCAGCCCAGATCTCCGCTTAAGCTAGTCCGGAGACGGGAGGAGGTGTATCAGCTGAAGATCCTCGCCCAAGTAGCGAAGTGCGTTCCGCCGGCTTCTCCGGGTCCAGCAGCTTCTTAACTTCCCGGGATCTTCTCCGCCTGGCTGCAATTTCAGCAGTTTGGAAGGCGGCCGCCGATTTTAGATGCGTTGCTTCTTGGCTAGCTTGGCTTAGTTTCCAGGCGGCCAAATCGACCCTGCCGAGACCCTCCCACAGTCCCCAGTAGCTGGGGCGCGATGCTCCCGTCGCTGCCGGGCCCTTACTTAATCCCCGAAAGGCAGCCTTCTCCTTCCCTTCCCTTCGGCCCTTTACGCCTTTGGAGCAGAAGCCCCCGGCTTCCCGCTAGCGCGTTGGAATGAGGCGCCCGTGAACCCCACTCCCCGTTGGAGGGGAGGGGGGAGACCACAGCTCTCGCCGTCCTCACGGCTGCGGGTCCGGGTCCAGGTCCAGATCGCCCGTCCATGGGGCTGTCCGCTCCCCGCCGAGTGCAAAGCGGCTGAGAGGAGGGGGCGATGGCCCCTGCGCGGGGGGCCGCCTAGCATGGCCCGGGGAGGGACGCCCCCCGCCTCCTCGTCTGGCCCCGAGCCCCTGCCCCGCCGCGCCTTGCGGAAGCTGCTGCTGGTTCTGGTCTCCGTGCTCATGTCTCTCTACGCCAGCTATTGCTTAGCGGGGGCAGCGCGCGTCCTCACCCGGGATCCGGCCCCGATTCCCGTCGCTCAGGGCGAAGAGACGGCCGGCACGCCCCGGGATCCCTTACTGCAAGCCCAGCCGGGGGGAGAAGGCAACAAGCGGCTTCCGCAAGCGGTGATCATCGGCGTGAAGAAGGGCGGCACCCGAGCTCTGCTCGAGTTTCTGCGGGTGCATCCGGATGTGAGGGCGGCGGGCGCCGAGCCGCACTTCTTCGATCGCAACTACGGACGGGGACTCGCCTGGTACCGGTATGTATGTGGCTCCGCTGCTCTTGAATGGCGCCAGCAGGGCAGAGCTCCAGCCTCCTTGGGTGTGTCAGGCGCGGCACGAAGGACGCCCGGGCGACCCTTCCTCTCCCTTCTCGAGTGGGTCGGAGTGCTTGGAAAACTCGCCGGGAAACCAGTGGGCCCCCCTTTTGCTTGTCTGAGTTTCCCAGATCTAAATTTAGAGCTTCGTTGACAGCCTGCCTCACGCATCCAGTAGAGAGAAGAAGAAGCCAGGATGCACATCTGGGAGGAATGCTCTTCAACTCTCTCAAATTAACATCCAGACTAAATTTGTACAGCCTGGTATTGTTGGCTTCTTGGTAAGCGAAACCGAGCATGCTGAGGGAGCCAAGGGTGAAGTGTTGGAAGTGCGGTTGTTTCTGAGCATGTGCAAAGTATCTTTGGTCTGACTCAGAAATGTAGGTATGTGTTCCTGGTTTGAAATAAGCTTGGTATTCAGGGAGAAAAGGGCATCTGGATCTCCAAATATGTTAGGTTTATATATATATGTCTTTGGGACTCTTACGCAGTGTATTCTCAAGTAATCCAATAGAAAACTGCTTCTTAGAACTCGGTCCTAGCAAGTCCAGCTCCCTCGTATTTTGCATAGTCACCACCTTCTACCTTGTAGGGTTATTAAATCTATAATCCTTCTTTCCTATAGTTCCAGGGCAGCCTCTGCATTGGGATGATTTCTTATCCACTTGGATATGAAGTGGCTAAGAAATCATCCCAATTATCAAGGTTCAGCCAAGGACCTTGATTTCTAGCGGGGGGGGGGGGGGGGGGGGGGGGGGGGGGGGGGGGGGGGGGGGGGGGGGGGGGGGGGGGGGGGGGGGGGGGG
>JANHFL010002124.1:0-10922 GCA_032468155.1 Oxyrhabdium leporinum
GGTTGGGTTCTACAATGAAGGAGCTTGTGTCTTTTGCTAAATGCTCATGTCCTGTTCTTAGAATTTGGGTAGAAGAGAATGTCAATTTTAATCCCATCCTTGGAGCCGAAGTTCTTTTGTTTTGTGAATAGGCCAATCTGGAGCATTGGGAGGATGGATGGATGGATTGAATGGATAGACAGATATCGGCTCTGATTGCAATATGCAGATCTTCAGTTGTAGTTGCCTTCATTCATACCTGCAACAGAGAACCAATACTAGATGAATCATGTCTAGGAATCTACTGCCCAAGTAAGCCAATTCCAAAATAAGGGGTTGAGAATCTGAACAACCTCAACATACAGTCATGCCAGGTTGAAATGTGACAGCAGGGATAATGACATTCAGTGCTTTGATCTCCAGATAGGCATGAAAATGTGGAACCTTGAACATCTGGGGTGAAAATGAAGCCAGAGGTGAAAAAGCTCTCCCTTCCCCCCAGTTTGATAAGTAAGGGTTAATCGGAGCTTCAACAATGAAGTATAGTATGCTTCTGAATCTGACCCTCAAAGATGCATTTAATAGTACATAATGTGCAGATAATAGTAGATAATGTGTAGATAATAGTAGATGATAAGACTCAAAGCTGCCCCTTCAAAAGTTTTCTCTCCCTCCCTAACAGCTCAGCCTTAGGTTAGCATCACAGAATCATCTGGCCTTTAGACGAGGAGAACCTAAATGATATATGCGCCATAAAACATATTCTTTGGGGTTCAGTGCTAGCCAGAAGTCTAACCCCTAAGCCAGGAATAGGTGAGACTTTATGCTGGCCGAAAGAAAGTTTTTTCTAAGGGATTTGAAGGCTGGGGTGGTGATGGATGGGAGGACCTTCCAAACTGAAAGGGCTAATGAGGTGGAGCTAAATATAGCAAAGTCTCTGATAATATAAGTTGGCTGGCAAAAACACTTGACAGAATAAATATTTAAGAGGTTTTGCAGCTAGTCTCCTTTCAGAGGTAAGTTTCATTAAAACAAAAAAAACACACGTGCGAATAGAAAAGTGTGTATTTCTGTGGGAGCTATTGTCACAAAGTAACACCTGCCACAACATCACAAAACAATTTTCTCTCCTTTTCCAAGGCCAAATGCAAATTTTGATGGGGGGGGGAGGAGGGAGAGGGAGTCAACTGCGCTAAGTGCTTTTTTTTTTTCCTAATCCGCAGATGAGGAGATGCTAAAGTGTTTTCTGTTTTCCCACTCATGCATGCATTAGTTAAGCCCTTCTCCTTTTCTAGCTGCATCCTAAATTGCCTGCAGATGTCACTGCAGCTCCATGCTTTCAAGCCAGAAAGCAGACTTTGTAGTTCCTATGGTAACAGGTTTGATCGATAAAAAGGTGGCAGGGTGCTTTATTTTGGTTGAGGCTTTCCTCCTCCTCCTTCTCTTCTCTCTCTCCTTTTCTCCTTGTTCCCACCCCCTACTTCTGTGTGTGTGTGTGTGTGTGTGTGTGTCACACCCATATTAAGTTGCTATCAAACAAAAATGGTCTATAGATGATTCTGGGAAGCTCCAGAAAAGTCATAGCATTGGAAGGCAAGTGTTTTGATCCAATCCTCTACTCACTGCAGGAATCCTCATAACGTTTGGGACAGATGGGTGTCCAGTCTTTCCTTGAAAACTTTCAGGGACGGAGCACCCACAATTTCAGGTTATTCCATTGCTTAGTTAAGAAACTCCTCATTAGTTCATGTTTGGCTCTCCGCTGTAAATCTTCCACCCATTAGTTTTTGTCTGGCCTTGTGGTGCTTGGGAGATGATGATGGTTCTCCGAGCCTATAGCCAAGACTCCCTGTTTAGTAAATTGTCCTCCTGCTACTCTAGATGTGGCCAGAACAAGTCAATAAAAAATCATGCTTGGCTTAAACGCTACAGCCAGCCACAGCACTGCCATTTCTCTTTGAATCCCTAAACAGCCCAGGTGATTCATCTGTTTGGCATCTTCTCTGGGAGAAGAGGGAAGGCACTCCTCTGGGTAGTCAGCTAATTAAACAAACATTTTAATTGGTTCACGCTTGAATGCATCAAATTTGCAGTTGATTATACCCAGACAGATCGGGAGAATTCACATCTTTAGCAAGAAGTGACATGTTCATGTTGGAAGTGGCTTTCATGAGGCAGGGTGTTAACATTTTGCTTCACCTTAATGTCCAATAAGCGATGTGGCAATATGGCCGTCTTGGTTGACTTTGAGTTGCATTGAACACGAAAAGAAAGCTACCTCCTTTCCCGCCTACTTGCTTAGTTAAAAAGCCTTTTGGGAGAAAAAGTAGAACGCTAAGAGCAATAATAAGGTAATAACTAGAGCCGGCGGTTGTGGCAACAAAAATGCGAGAAACGTATCATTGGTCTCATAAAGGAACATTTCTAGAAGTTGTTAAAACATTCCTTTTTTGCAATTCCATAAAGAGCAATTGCAGTATCTCGGAAGCAGCTGAAATTTGTAATCATGCTTTCAGGTTTTGCTTAGGGGAAACTTATAGGCAGTAAGAAAACCTTTATGAGGGTCAATTTCAGACGCACCTTTTTGGTTTAATATTAATCACTGAACTGGATGGAGCTAAATAAATGATGTAGTTGTAACTATATAGAACCCTGGCGCCTTTAAGCTAACAACTGGAGATATAATGTTACTCTTTTAAATATCTGAAGGGATGTCACCCAAAAAAGGTTAAGACTCGTTCTTCATCTTCGCAAAGGGCATGACAGGGAATAATGGATTTAAATTACAGGAAGGCAGATTCTGAATGTATGTTTGAAATAGTCTATATAGGAAGAACAGTTCAACAATGAAACTTATCGTCCAAAGAATTTCTGGATTTTCTTGTCTTCACTGGATGTGTTCAAGCAAAGACTGGATTGATCTGTCTTGATCCCTGACAGAGCAGGAAACTGGGCTTAATGGCCCCAGGGATGCCTTTCAGCTCCCTGATACTAAATTTTGTTTCCTAGGAAAGCCATGGATTTAGGTTAACCTAACTAGGTTTGCCATTAGGATTCAGCTGAAAGTAGCATGAACCATGGAAATGGAGATGAGCTAAGAAGATACGGATAGGCAGAAGTTCCTTTGGCTTAGATGGCTAGAATATCAACAGGGGAAAAAAAGGAAAAGGAAGAGGCTGCCAAAGATAGAGAAGTCCCCTTTAAAAGGCAGAAAAGTCTAAACTGGCTAAGCTGGAAAGTGATGTGGAAAGGGGACACCATGTAGCTTGTTAAACTTTACAACTAACCTTTAAAGGTGTGAGGATTATTTGCAGATTTCAGCTCTGGTTCTTGTGGTTCAAAACAAGCATAGTTGATCTGGGACTTTACAGGACCAGGATTCCAAAGCAAGTGTTAGAGTCGTGGTGGCGCAGTGGTTAGAGTGCAGTACTGCAGGCTATTTCTGCTGCCTGCCAGCTGCCTGCAATTTGGCAGTTCAAATCTCACTGGCTCAAGGTTGACTCAGCCTTTCATCTTTCCAAGGTCCTTAAAATGAGGACCCAGATTGTTTGGGGGGCAAGAGGCTGACTCTGTAAACGGCTTAGAGAGGGCTGTAAAAGCACTGTAAAGAGGTATATAAGTCTAAGTGCTATTGCTATTTATCATGGTTATGCCTCTTTGTGACTCTGTTCCAACAAGATTGCACAACCACAGCAGAAGTAGCAGCAACAGCAAAAAAAAAAAGAAGAAGAAAGAAGGTGTTTCTCACAGGAGCAATTACAGTGAGACGGATGATACATCTTGCTGTATGTAAAAAAAATAAATAGAAAAAAAAATAAAATTCCTTTCCCTTGCCTCCCAAAAAAATGGCACATATAACTATTGCAAGAGCAGGATGCCCTGACTCTGAGACATTACCCAGTGATGAGCAACGCTGATAAAGACAGAAAATTGAGACTGTGATTTTTTTTATAAGCTATTGTCCTCGAAGGAAAGAAACAGAGTGGCCATAGACCCCAGAGAGCATTTGAGCCTTTTTAGAGTCCATAATTGGGTTGAGTAAAAGTCCTTAGGAAAACTCCTTATGTTTAGTGAGCAGATGGCTCTTCAGATAGGGAAGAGATTTGCCCTTTGATTCTGAAATTTTGATTCCCTGTTATTTCATACCAAACTTAGAATAGTAAACTATTGCGGCTTTTCTACTTGAAATAGATGGATACAACTAAGTTTCCACTCTGCTTCTCTTTAGACACTTAAGCTAGGTTTGTACAACATAACTAAGTTTCCAATGGCCACAAGATGGCAGCTAAGAGATACAAAAATCTCTAGGGCTGATTCAGATTTTTGCAACTCGGATTTACTAGCCCTAAAAATAGATTCGACATCTTGTGGAAACTCAACCACTGACTTCATGCTATGTGAAACAGGCCCTTATCTCAAGACCTCATGTGATTCATTTGCTTGGATACAAGATGTTGTGGGCACAACAAGTGTGCTTTGTTAATTCAGGTTAAGGTTTAGCATATTTGCTATGAACCAACCCAGAGTTTGTTTAATTACTGTTCACTGAATCAACCAGCTGGCTGAGTTCACTCACAATACCCCAAATCTTTAACCTCACCAAGTGTCTGAATCCCTACCACATAAGGAGCCACCAAACAGCCAATTTCAATTTCATTTAATGTGTTGTGCAAAGTGAGCCACGGGCTCATTAAGTTCTTGACTTGGTGTACTTATTACATTAAGCAGTATATTGCTTGACCGTGGTTTATTGATCAAGCATAATTATCTGGGGTCACACAATGCACTAAGCCATAAAGCCAAATATACGTAGCACAAGAATTCCAGATTTTATAGCTTCTAACATCTCTGGCTAGAGAAGACCAGGGTAGGTTTCTTTTTTCTACGGAAGGCTGTATTGCTTTGGGGAATGATCTACAGGGGATGTACGTAGATCATTCAATCATAGGTGGACTTTACAGTGGCTATTCCACCAATTTAGAATGGAAAAGTGAATGGACTGACCCATTATCTTTTCTTTTGACACTTTGCTCCTTCCTTCCTTCCTTCCTTCCTTCCTTCCATCCATCCATCCATCTTCCCATCTTTCTATCTTATCTTGGTCATACATTAAACGCTGAGCCAGATGCCTTGCACCGCTCCCTGGTTTGACTGCAAAACCTCTACAATGTTTATTATTTAACTTGATATAGTCATTCACCTCATATCTGTGACTCTGGGCAGCTTAGAAACCATTAAAACAAATATAAAGACAACCAGAAGTAGTATAGGATGATAAAAAGCTATTTTAAAATAAGGAAAAAAACACCAACCAATGCAAAAAACCTACAAAGCATAATAAAATACCTAAAACTCATAACCAAGGCAATACCTTTCATCAAAGCAATTAGTAGAGTCACTGTACCAGCTCCACCACTAAGCCAGAGCCCCATCACCATGGGCAAAACCATGAGTTCAGAACTTTGTGGAAAGCCAGCAGGGCTAGGCCCAAGCTGATTTCTTTTTTGGGGGGGGGGGAATGATTTTCCACAGGGTGCACGACGCAGCAGAAAAGGCTGTCTTCTAGAGTCCCACCAAGCAATACTTCTGGACCGATGGGACCTGCAACAGCCTCTTTTGTTGGACCTGCTGGACAGGTAGATGTAATTGGAGTCAGGTGGTTCCCTCAAATAACTCAGATTTGCCTGTGTCAGTCCAATCCTACCTTTTGGGGCCATGGTTAGGACTTAGAGTGAGTCTTACACAGACAACCAGCCATGGTTAAAACGATCCATCGCTTCGTGTGGTGCGTCCAGCCAGATGGCACGCTGGATTCCCTCCACTCTTCAGACTCCATTGCTTTCTCTCTCCTGGTTATCATAATCATCGTATGGAAAAAAAATGGCCTTCATAAATATTTGCCTAATGTTGGCTATTTTCTTCCCACAGGCACACCTGTTGCCAGCCTATCCAATTCCCGGTGTTCTTCGCTCAGGCTTGAAATGTCTGGCTGCTGAGACAGCCAACAGGTTGTGTACTCCTCCGGCACGTTTTATTAATTGCAGCGGGCTCTGCACTTAATTAAAACCAGAGGTGTCCACTTCCCCTTTGGTTGCTCCTGATATACTCCCCGTTGCAGATTCATTGGGCTCTGGAGGGAGCCCAGATTCCCCCTCCCAATTGCCTGTTTTCCTCTTCTTGTTAATTGCCAGCAGGAAACGCTGCCTGCGCCGGGCTCGGGGTTAAATTAATTAGAAGCTGTGTTTGAAGGCAGGCAGCGGATGGTTGGGCAAGCAAGAGCTTCGCTTATCGTAGCATGCAGAGCTGGCTGAATGATTGGGCCGGTATGTCCTTGCCATAAACAAAGCCGTCATTACCGGCTAGTTTGAATTAGGCAGAGAGGGAGCTGGTCAGGGACAGTAAGCAACACGCAGAAAAATGCTTCTTTCTTCTCATGTGCAGGCACGATATTTTTTGCTCCAGCAAGGAGACTTAAACTTTTTTTTTTGTCCCCCCAAAAGCTGTTTTTCTGGAGAAGGTCTCCAAGGGCTGCCGCGGTACACTGAGGATAGACTAAGCTCACCAAAGACACCAGGACTAGAACTGGTATATGCAGGATTCGAATGTGATCTTGGTTCGTTGACTGTTCGCTAGTCAATCATTCCCCAGCTTTCTTTCTTATGTAATATTCGGAAACCGCAGGACTCTGCTATTTTCAGATACGTCCTCTGGAGTTCCAGGATATGCAGGCCCTCTGACCCTCAGTAAAGGGACAGGAGATCCTCAATTTGATAAGTAGCACCAGCCCTAATTGGTTGAGCCGATCCACTTTCCATGCATTCATAACTTCAGAGGACTTCAGCTGATGTTATCACGTCACGTCTATTCCCTTCATTAATCTTCCTTCCACCGAAATCTCTCTCCCTGTGACAAGCCTGGAATAGAGAGAGAGAGAGAGAAAGGGAGAGAGAGAGAGAGAGAGGGAGAGGGAGAGAGAGAGAGAGAGAGAGACCATTGGTTACTCCTTGTTACTCTTTGAAATCATGTCTGCCTTGTTAATAGCATAAATGGAACAGACAAGAAAATGGATGGGAGAGAAATTCATTTTCCAGACTTCGTTCGGCTCTGCTTACTCCAGACACCAGTGATTTCCAGAGAAGCTTGTACTTGATATTAAACGCAGCTCTGTGCTCCAGAGAGGCTCAAATATCTTTACAATGATCCAAAGATACACTCATTCCCCGTGTACTTTAAATGTTCTTTTGATTTTGGTTGTGTTTTTTTTTAAAGGACAATGACAGAGATTGTTACGAGGAATGGATGCCTGCAGGGGAATGACTGTGGTTTGTGAACTTTCCTGAATTAGAGCTAATGCAGAATTTACGTTGAGGTGTCCCAACAGGAAGCTAATTGATTAATTCCATTTTGTAGGAGAAGGCATGCTGTAGTTAGGAACAATGCTCTCGTGCAGGCAGATGTTCTCATGTATTCTTCTCAGCATCGTCTTCTGTCCTGGAGATAAGAGAGCTGCTGCCTGCCTTTTGTGTCACCGCAATGAAGTACTTCTCTTTCTTTCCACCCTTTCTTTTCCCTCCTAACTTCATTGCCTATTTGCAGCTTGAAGAACGCAAGCTAACTAAAAGCAAGCACAAGGGTGCCCCTTCTGAAGTTCAGAAATGCAATGTGGAAATCCTGCATGTCATCTATCTGTATTTCAGTCACGCACGGGAAAGTGCCTTTACTTCCCATGCTCCCTTCACTGAAATTTTATTTATTTAGGGAATTTATATTGCCGCCTATTTGCACATGGCGATTCAAAAGGGGCTTACAGAATATAAAACCTTACACAAAAACAAAACTAATAAAAGAAGAGTCGTATAATAAATTAATATAATAAAATCACCCCCACACCCCAGTGTCAGCACCTCACACGAGCCATTTAATGGGCTCCACCCCCCTCTGGGTTCCCCAGGTCCTCTGGGAGAACCAGGTCTTCAACGCCTTCCGGAAGAGTGGAGGGATGATGTTCCAGAGAGAGGGGGCCACCACAGAGAAGGCCCTTTTTCTGGGTCCCACCAGGTGTATCTCCTTCGGGATGGGATCCACAACCTTCCGTGCCTCCCTGCTTTGATGAGTCGGATAGATGTGACTGGCAAGAGACAGTCCCTCAGATAACCTGTACGAGTATCTCTCATGAGTACATGTCCCAGGATAATGTTGCAGGATGCAATCTGGATTAGTCACCAGGACCAGAGTTTTAATCTTCTGGACTTTCAGACTCGTGCTGGAGCCCATCCTCGGTGAACTTCTCTCTCACCATAATGTGTTGGTGTCACATTCTGGTGAGTTACATTCTGGTGAGAGAGAAGCTCCCTGAGGATGGGTTCCAGCACAAGTCTGAAAGTTTGGAAGACTAAACCTCTGGTCCTAGTCACCTACTCAAGTTGGATCCTGTAACAAGTATCTATGCATGAAAAGAGATGTTTGAGAAAAGCTGCTGGAGTGACCAGAAGAGATAAAAATCAGAAATGGGACCATGAGATACAGAACTGACATAGAACCAACCCTAAGCCACATCAAAAAACCAACAACAGAAAATAGCCATAGCGATAGCACTTAGACTTATATACTATTTTTCAGTGCTTTACAGCCCTCTTTAAGCGGTTTATGGAGTCAGCATGTTGCCCCCCCCCCACCTCAGCAACTTGGGCCCTCATTTTACCCACCTCGGAAGGATGGAAGGCGGAGTCAATCTTGAGTCTGGTGGGATTTGAACTGCCAAATTGCCAGCAGTCAGCAGAAGTAGCCTGCAGTATAGTAAATAAAGTGGTCTGCTCATCTGGAGAGGATGTCTTGGGACTCCATTACCATGCAAAACATATACAAAAAGAGAAGGTCAAAGAACATGAGGCAGACCCAAAAGAAGATGGAGAGACAACATCAAAGATACACTACAACAACATCAATCAACAATGGTTGAGAGGCCACCAGAAGAGCAAGAACCAGACCATTTCCTTCAACACCCAAAGCGGTAAAAGAGGAAGGAAAGAATAAGATCTATGCAAGAAGTAAGAGAAACAGACCAATATACAAGATGTTTCCAAACTAAGAACTATGTCTGCTGTCGAAGAAGCTGCTTCATTTGAGGCATCATGAAAGCCCATCTGAAGTTTATTGGTAACGTCTTGTTTAGCTCACTTAAGTGGGTTAAACATTTCTGCATCAGAAATCCCAGGAACCCTGTCAAGTTTACTTTGAAATTAAATCCTTATCTTGCTCATCCTCTAGAGGAATCAAAAACAATACAATAGGTTTTCTTTGAACCGTACAACAATCCAAAGAGTGTTTTCTGCCTAGACACTGAACCATAAATTAGGCAAACGCATTTGAGCTCGGTGGCTTGTGAGATCTCTGCCTGAAGGATTGCTTTATGGCTGGGTGTATTGCTAGAAGTCAGAAAATGAAGTTAATTGAAGGAAAAAAAAAATCAAGATCCAGGCACCCGTAGTTGGTGTATTTTGTTGCTTTTGGCTTCGCATTGTGTGTAAACCCAATGATCGTAGTCTGGAAGCTGCATAACCAAGCTTGAGAAAATGCCCCAGAAGGAAATGCTAAGTGTGAGGAATCTCTTATCAGCTGAAAAGGGAAGATTTAAGCTTCCTGCTGCAGAATCAATGTCAGAAATACCAGTCCAGAACTAGGCCGTGGTTCAAGAATGCCTGTTTAAGAGATAAAAAAGTAAGACTTCCTCACGAAGAGAGAACTACTGGATGGTAAAAGTTCCTCTTGACAACATTTCCCCCCCCCAGGAATACTATAGATTAATGGCAGCTGAGCCCTGGGCTAGAGAGGTTGCAGGGAGCACAAGAGCTTAATAAGCAAAGTTTGGTGGAAAAATGTCTCTAACCATCTTATGCTCCTAGCCACGAAATAGTTTGTCTCCCTTGGTTTTGTTTTCTTAGATTTTACTTGTTTCATGGATGTCTTTTGAAATGGTCCTGCTTTTTTTCCTCTGGACCTTGCAATGGACTCTCCATGAAGGTATTTTTTCTTGTTAGCCTTTGTTCTGTCTAGTAGGAACCTTCAGCTGAGCAGAAGGTCAATGATGTGGGGCTTAAATCAAGGTGGATGGATTGTATTCCCTTAATTGTTTATCGGCCTCGTAAATGCATAAAGTTTGCACATGATCTAGGCTGAAATGTTTTTGGCTTCCTTGTTGGCTTTGCAAATACAAACAGTTGGCTTAGTTCAATCAATTGTGAGTTATTAGTTGTGTGAATACAGGGTTAGAGTCAGTGCTAATGTGTCAGTTTTTAAAAATGGCTGGACCTGTCATTTTGATCTTCACTCTACACTTCTAAATGGACTGGGTTTACAAAATGTAATATCGTGAACCATAAACTAGTGAAGCCGATTTAAGTGGTTCCCTGTTGCTCTTTCAAAAGGCAACTGGACCTTGTTTTTTCTTGAATACGTTTCACTTCCCATCCAAGAAGCTTCTTCATTTCTGACTGAATGGTGGAGGATGGAAGAATTTATATTCCTTGCAGTCATCTGGTCATTATCACTCTTTCTGAGAGTCATGGAGGCCATTTAGAAGTTTATCTGTGCCCTCAGGGTCACCTGAATAGTGTAATGAGGCCAATATTTCCATTGCTAAGCGAGGTAGATGTTAAGTGAGTTTTGACTCATTTTATAAACTTTCTTGCCACAGTTGTTAAGTGAATCACTGCAGTTGTTAAGTGAATCTGGCTTCCCCATTGACTTTGCTTGTCAGAAGTTTGAAAAAGGGGATCATGAGACCCCGGGACATTGCAACTGTCATAAATACATGTCAGTTGCTAGGCATCTGAGTTTTGATCAGGTGACCATGGGGATGCTGCAACAGTTCTGTGACAAACGGTCATAAGTCACTTGTATCTTTGAACAGTTACTAAACAAACTGTTGTGAGTCGAGGACTACC
>JANHFL010002124.1:18325-30937 GCA_032468155.1 Oxyrhabdium leporinum
CTAGGATGGCCTTGACACATTTACCAAGAATGTTGTTATGTCTAAATTATCTTCTAACTACATGAGAAAGTAAAAAAACCCCTTTTTCCCCCCATACACTTTATTGTGGCAGCTTGCAGAGGCCTCGCAATTATGGCTTCCAACACTGACACTTGGTGACTTTGGGTCAGTCACACACTTTCAGCCCATGATGTCAGGCTTGGACAACAAGCTGGTAAATCAGTTCCTGTTACAACCAGTAGATCAACCTTTGGTTGATCTGTAAATAGTGGACCCTGGAATACCAGGAAGAAAAAAAAAAGGCTTCCCTCCCATCAAAAGTTGAGAAGAGCAGTGATGCAAAATACACTGATTTTTTTGGTAGGGGCACTGGGTTACCAGCACCTTGCTGATGAAACACCTAGCTAAGGGATACTAAATCTGAAGTACTACCATGTCTTTTGTTTATTTGGCTGTGCTTGGAAAGATAGGAGTCTCTTGGATGAGTATCTGACATTTAGATGGGAATTGGGGAAAGAGCTCCCTCCCTCTTTATACTTTGGGGGGGTACTGCAAGCAGATTGTGCTTTCTTCGTGCTGCATAATTGATGGCGATGGAAAAGGAGGGAGGGAGGGAGAAGGAAGAAAAGGAGAGGGGAGGGGGAAGGATGGAAGGAAAAGGAAAGAAGGAAAAGGAAGGAAGGAAGGAAGCAAGGAAGCAAGGAAGCAAGGAAGGAAGGAAGGAAGGAAGGACCACAATTCCCAAAGCTTAATCCAGAAGAACAAATAGTGTTCAGACTATCCAATTTTAAATTCTATTGCTATAAACTAATTTGATATCAGTAAAACAGAGTAGCAAACAGATTTGGGGAACAAATGCATCCACACTTGTTCCTGGCTTAACAGGATAGTTAACACCCAACTTTTTATCCTACTTTTTTTTAATGTAGATCTCTGAGTGTGCTAATGCATAGCTTCATGGAAGTAAAGATGTTGCATTGTTATGATTGATTTCTGATATTTCTCCAGAGCAGGAGAAAATATGTGGCACCACTCTGGCTCATGCAGAGGGGAATTTGTAGCTGGCTAAACAGGTAGTGTTTGATGTATTATAAGTACAATGTATTTTGCCATTACAGGTAGTCCTCGACTTATGACCACAATGGAGCCTAACATTTGTGTTGCTAAGTGAGACATTTGTTAAGTGAAGTTGGGCCCATTTTATGACCTTTCTTGCCACAGTTGTTAAGTGAATCACTGCAATTGTTAAGTCAGTAATAAACAATGGTTGGAAACTAACCAAAGAGAGAAGCAACCTGGAATTAAGGAGAAACTTCCTAACAACGAGGAAAATTAACCAGTGGAACAGTTTCCCTTTAGAAATCATGAGCATTCCATCACTGGAGGTTTTTAAGAAGAAACTAGACAGTCACTTATCTGAAATGGTATAGGTTCTCCAACTTGAGCAGGGGGATGGACTAGAAGACCTCCAAAGTCCCTTCCAGCTTATTCTATTCTATTCTATTCTATTCTATATATGGATGTTAAGTGAATCTGGCTTCCCCCTTGACTTTGCTTGTCAGAAGGTCACAAAATATGATCACATATAACCCTGGGATGATGCAGCCATTGTAAATACAAGTCAGTTGCCATGAATCTAAATTTTGATCACATGATCCTAGGGATGCTGATCATAAGTCTGAAAAACAGGTATAGCTCACTTTTTTCAGTGCTGTTGTAATTTTGAAGGGTCACTAAATGAACGGTTGTAAGTCGAGGTCTACCTGTATATGGAAGTTTTGGCAGAGGCAGAACCCAACTGATGAACTTTCAAGCAATCCTCCTTCCCTCTTCTTTCACAGCTCTGCACCAATGGCAGATGTTTTGTATTAGCATTATTTAGAGATTAAGAGCCTTATAATTGGAGATGTAACATGTGTCCTCATCACAGTTGACCTTATTTATGGAAGGGTATTGGCATCTGAATGTCAAATTTGCATGTGCAACTTTTATTCCTCCCTAATAACCACTTTAGTATGCAAATGAGCCCAAGGGTTGCAAAAGAAGGAGAATAAATAAAATAGTTACTTTGATCCTCTCGGGAGGAAAAAAAAAATTGGACTCGTTGAGAGACGGGGTAGGTGTGGGGGACAGAGCCAAGATTAAAACCTGTCATTTAACAAGCAGGAGATTGAAGGTGAAGGAGATATTTGCGAATATGAATTCTGAATGGTAAGCAGATTAATAAGTAGCCAGAACCTTCAGGGAAAGTATCTATAATTTGCAGTTCTGCCCACAGATATAAAGGAGATAAAGGGATTTTATACGATGAAGGAGAAAGAGCGCTTTGGACCTTTGCTTTGAGTGTGCATTGTGAACCTGTGAGCCATCTACTCAGACCCTGGATTGTGGGTCGAACAGTTTCATAGTCAACGTATGCTGTTTCGTAGTAAGAACTGGGAGACGACCTGCTTAGACGCTGTTTACCTAACATGCTAATTGTAAAGGTCAGTTAATGAGCACGTGTCCCTCCTAATCGGGGTCTTCTCGTGGCTTGCCATGATTAGAAGTCTAGCACTCAGCGAGAATGGCAAAAATGTTCAAAAACATGTCTGCCAAATGTTGGCAATGTAATCAGTTACCGGGCTCTTATTACCAAATGTGGTGGACGTGTCCAAAGGCTAAAAAATATTGGATAAAAATACGAATATGGCTAGAAGAAATGACAAAACAACAAATAGATTTAAAACCAGAATTGTTTTTGTTGGGTATCTTACCAGAAAAATAAATAAAGGAAATATATGCTGGTACTTAATTTTACATGTTTTAACAGCAGCGAGAATTGTATATGCACGAAACTGGAAAAATAAAGATATTCCTACAGAGGGAAGTGTAATAAAGAAAATATTAGAATGTGCCAAGATGGATAGATTAACAATGAAAATTAAGGATAAGAAGGAAACAGAATACTTTTTTAACTTGGGAGGCATTTTATCAATGGGTAGAAAATGGAAGCAGAAGTTAGAAACTTAGAATTGAAAAGAATGTTTAATTAAATAATGTAAGGTGAATATTTAAGGATAAGTAAATATTATTAATAATAAGTTTTGATGATAATTGTTACAAACAGCAGCATGAAAATTTTTGTTATTATTACTCAAAATCAACTGTACTCAGACAACACACTGTCAATGTGAATATTGAGTTTTTATGTATACCAAAGAAAAACATATAAATAATAAATATATATTCAACTGATGCTCCCACTCCTCCAGTGTTGGAAGACCTGAAGGACCACATTAGGGATACATAGTCGTGGGAGAAAAAAAAATATGTATGTGGTTGTCTAAAGTCCACACCAAATTGATGGCACATAATCAATTTAACAGAGCTCCATCTGTCTTGATGGTTATCAGTCTGTCTGCTTTATGACACACTACTTATCTCAACCTTCCTCCTGTACTTCCTAAGGAAACAGCTCTTTTCTAACTCTCTTGAACTTTTTACAAAGTAAATAGTTGAAACTTATTCAATTAACTCTTAGAAACATGTCTAGAAAACATCTGGCAAGCCTTCCCCCTCCCCTTAAGTTCAGATAAAGAAAATATATATTTCCTTTTATTTGATTTTAATGAAACCATGTCAGGATATAGTTCTAGTTGCATTTGCTGCAGAAAAGAATCATCTAAATTATGTGGAAATGATAGGGACTGGGGTAGAATTAAAGTCTCCATTTTTAATTATATTTTAATTTTTTAAACTTTATCTTTTTAATTTTTAATCTTAATGGATGTAACAAGCCCGCGGCTACAACAATTTAACAAATACGCACAAAATTAGAACCAGATGAGCAGCTAGACGCAAGTAAAGGACTGAAGGGGATGGGAGGCAAAAAGCAGAAGATGGGACAAGATGGAAAGCATGAAGATCTAGAAAAGAAGAAAAGAAAATGGTGATAGGACGGCATACAAATTCAGCATGAGGCAGAAGACTGGAACAGTGGCAAGATACTTCTTAAGAAATGATAAACATCCTAACCTTTTAACTCTTTTTAGATTCTCAGCTGGGTAGGCCATTCTGAAATGCAAGCTTCTCAGGGCAATCCTGTATACAGGAAGTCCTTGAGTTGCCAAAGTTCATTTAGTGACCGGTCAACGTTGCAACAGCATTTCCAAAAGGTGACTGATGACTGTTTTTCATACTCCTGATCATTGCAGCATCCCTGTGGTCATGTGATCAAAATTCAGGGCATTTGGCAACTGACTCCTATTTATGATGGTTGCAGTGTCCCGGGGTCATGTGCTTAGTTTTTGTAACCTTTTGACAAACAAAGTCAATGGGGAAGTTGGGTTCACTCAACAACCATGCTAATAACTTAACAACTGCAGTGATTCACTTACCAATTGGGGGCAAGAAAGGTTGTAAAATGGGGCAAAACTCATTTAACAAAGGTTTTCACTTAGTAACAATGTTGGGCTTCATTGTGGTCATAAGTTGAGGACTACCTGTATGTGTTAGCCCTATCTGTTTAGTGGGTGGGCCATGGTTGATGACTTCCATAGTTGAAACATTACAAAAACCAGGTACCAATATAATCAAAGAATACGTTCCATATCTCTCATCTCGCTCTCTCTCTCTCTCTGAGAGAGAGCCATAGAAGAAGGAGATGCAGTGACACCACTGGAGGGATCAGAAATGTGATGATGATGATGGTGATGATGATGTATCCATTCAGTTGTGTCCAAATCTTGATGATTCTATGGGCCAGGTCTCTCCACGTCTCCTTGCACTGCTTCTTTGAAGTTCATCTATGCTCTGCCTGGTGTCAGCTTTGATGGTGTCCAGCCACTGTGTCCTTTAATGGTCTGGTTTCCTTTTACCGATAACTCTTCCTAGCATAATTGCTTTCTCCAGTGAATTCCCCAGCATGACACAGCCAAAGCAAGTGAGACCGCAGTTTTGTGATTTTATAGAAGTGTAATAGTTTGGTCCGTTTTCATTGTGTGGGATTGGTTTTAAAGTGTTTTAATCCTGCTCAAGCCTCTGGGATGTGACCTGTGGCTGCCACTTAAAGCTAGGTGAGCTGCCCTCCAGCCCAGTTGGAAGACACCAGGATGCTCAGTTGCTTGCAGCCTTAGATGGAAATGCACATTTGAAGTGAACTCAGGATGTTTGGTGTCTCCTTTCCCTGACCGACACATAATTTCCTGTGTGTTGAATTCTTATCCTTGAGCATGAACACATGGGAGTAGCAACTCAAGTGGCCTTTTACATTTCTCCAAAGTACCTCGGCTAGAATGAATATAGCGGAGAGAGGGGGAAAAAACAGCACTGTGCCAAATTAGATTTTCTTCCATCAGACCTGAACTACAGTTGCTTAGGGAAGCCATCAGTGATCAACCTGTGGATTGTTTGCCCAGACCTGTTTCTTGAAGCTCCAAAGCCTTTCCCCAGCTATTGAAATTCAGTGGCAAACTCTCAAATTTTGGTAGGGCAATTTCTGTAGATCGTACATGTTAAAAATAAGCCCAAGTAAATCCAATAAGTTTTTGTCCATTTGACTTTTTAAACAAATCACTTACAAGAAATGGGGGTGAGGTTTGGGGCAAGAACAGAAAGGCCATCTCTGTGTGCTGGTTATGTCATGAAATAACGCCTTGTTCTTACAGCTCTTGGAAGCTTACAAATGATTATTTAAAAAAGTATAGACTCAAAAATGTTGCCTGGTCCTACCTTGGTGCTGATGGCAAAGTGTTCCTCCTTGATATTTCCCGATTTGAACTGAAAATGGATGAATAATGAGAAGGGAGTTGGTTGGTCAGAAGGTTGCAGTGAATTTCTCACCCACCATGGAGCCTTACCAAAAGATCTACCTCATGTTAGAAACCCTAGCATCTCTCACTAATTGGATGCAACTGTTACATTTTTGTAATGGTAGATGTAGAGCAGAAGGGATGTGGTGGCTTAGCAGTTAATGACTGGGTTTGTCATGAACTGCTAGGCCACCACACCAATGGGTTTGTCGGCTGGAAGGTAGGCAGTTCGAGACCCAGAAGTGTGTGTTGGATGAGCTCCTTGCTCCAGCTCCTGCCAACCTAATAATTTGAAAGCATGCAAAAGCAAGTAGATAAATAGGTACCACTTCAGTGGGAAAGTAACAGAGTTCCATGCACCTTTGGTATACAGCAATAGCACTTAGACTTATATACCGCTTCACAGTGTTTTAAGAGCCCTCTCTAAGCAGTTTACAAAGTCAGCATATTGCCCCCAACAATCTGGGTCCTCATTTTACCCACCTTGAAAGGATGGAAGGCTGAGTCAACCTTGAGCCTGGTGAGATTTGAATTGCCAAATTGCAGTGAGCCGGCAGTCAGCAGAAGTAGCTTGCAGTACTGCACTCTAACCACTGCGCCACCGCGGTTCATATAATCATGCTGACCACACGATCATGGAAATGTCTTCAGACAATGCTGGCTCCCTCGGCTAGGAAATGGAGGTAAGCACCACCCCCTAAAATCATATATGACCGGACAGGGAAAACCTTAGATGCAGAGCAGAGTAGTAACAACCCACTGAATGCCAGCCCTGCCCCAAGCTTGTGTGAGTTTCCAAAATAAATAAAAAAAATGTTTTTCAAGTGTGTTGCCACTGTGCTACAGCAGATATCTTAAAAGAGGGCCCTTGATATACTTCCCCTTCAAAATCTCAAATTTCTTGGTGCAGAAAGTGATTTGGGTTTGGCAGTAATAGGAATTTGGGCGTAATTGAAAGGGATGTTGGTTTTTAATGGAGGTGCAATGAAGTAGATACATTTTAAAAAATAAATGCAGGAAGGAAGATTGTGATAGGTTGCAGTGATGATCCTGAAGGCCATTTATCTTTATTGACTACTAAAAGCTTAAGCCTACTGAAGAAGGCACCCATCGATTATGTATTGATTGGTCCTATGTTTTCCAATAGTTGACACATGATAATCCGTTTTCTACAGTTTTATATTAGATTTGTGTCTGGATTGTTTAAATCTTACATAGTGAGTTGATAGCCCTCTGAGACAACATGATACCCATCACAGAATGCCTGATATACAGAGTTATGACCATAATTCAGCCCAAAATTTATGTTGCTAAGTGAAACATTTCTTAAATGAGTTTTGCCCCATTTTACAACTTTTCTTGCCACGGTTGTTAAGTGAATCTGGGTTGATTTTGCTTGTCAGAAGGTTGCAAAAATTGCTCACATGACCGCAGGACACTGCAACCATCATAAATATGAACCAGTTGCCAAGCATTTGAATTTTGATCATGTGACCACAGGGATGCTGCAATGGTTCTAAGTGTGAAAAACGGTCACTAAGTAAATTTTTGTAACTCGA
This sequence comes from Oxyrhabdium leporinum, assembly GCA_032468155.1. Classification (NCBI taxonomy): domain Eukaryota; kingdom Metazoa; phylum Chordata; class Lepidosauria; order Squamata; family Cyclocoridae; genus Oxyrhabdium; species Oxyrhabdium leporinum. The sequence continues at coordinate 25,677 of JANHFL010002124.1, forward strand.
GGACTACCTATACTTTTCCAAGGCTGCATGGAGATATGTCTGCAACTTTAAAGGCAGAATTTGAATAATCTGCCCAGTTTGATGCAAATTCTGATCTTCAGAAGCCTTGAACGTGATTGAGAAGAGGGGGGGGGGGGAAATAGGAGGCAGATTATATAAAGATTTAGCCCATAGAGAAAAAGCCTTTCTAGCTATGTGCTGTCTCTTTATATGCAGGGAAAGTACGACCAGTCTGTTAAAAACTCGTAAATCCCATCTTGCTGTAAAATTATTCTCTCTTTCTTAAATATTAAGGGTTCTTTTCTAGCTTGGATTCTTTGCAGACGACAATTCATCTACTATATTTCCACAGTATAAGGCAGTGACTTTCTACCTTTTTATTTTTCCCCCTCATAAAAAGTCTACGAATTGAAAATATAATGGGCTATTAATCAAAAATGTGAAGAGCTGTTAAAGCAGTGAACTGTGTGAATATACATTTGTTCCTATTAAGCAATGAAATGTGAGAGAGGCTTCTGTACAGTCGCTGCGTGGAAGGCAGTTCATTCAACAGATAATGGCCCAAAGGCATTGCAGCACAGTTGCCTATCTGTATTATTGGAATCTATATCTGATTATCTATATTTTATTCTATACAGACAGCTGTATCATAATTTATATTTGTGTATATCTGGAAATTCCCTTTAACCTATTCTAGAGGTTTCCCGCATCCACGCTTAAGAACTGAGCTAAAAACACAAGGAACTTGGGTTCAAAATCATAACCCATGTGAGGTCTTACATGCCAGGAGGTGGGATGGAAAGACGGGGACTGGATATTTTCAGTAATACCTTTATCATTTGCAGTCTTGGTTTTTTTTTTTTTTTAAACTAATGGGAAGATAATAGGATATAAGGGTTGGACATCCTTTCATCTTAGCCCCTGCCCAGTGCAAGAACCTCTTACTATAGCATTCCCAAGAGATGACCGTCCACTCTGTTTAAGTGCCTCTAACAAAGGAGAGTCCACCATTCCTCAGGCATCTGAGCACTTCTTGTCAACAACATTTCTTGATGACCAACCAAAAACGCAGTTTAAGCCTATAATTTCCTTCCTTCTCATACAATTATGCCCCATCTTTTACATTTCAACCATTTGAATGCCCGAAGACAGCTGCGTTGGCTCCCTGAAATATTTTCTTCACTGTGCTAAACATTATTCCATCCCTTCCTCCTATGCTTGTCTTTCCAGGACCAATCTTGGTTGCTTTCCTCTAAACAAGCGTTAGTGTGTCAGTGTCCTTCCCAAAAAGCAGCATTCAAAACTGAACGCAGTAATCTAGGTATGACTGACACACCGCATCAGAAAAGAACTATTGTTGGCAACCTCTGTACACGTGTGTACACAACCATCTATACAAAGAAAGATGGCAGTTATACATAGCAGTAAAATGTCTAATGTACAGTTGTAATTTGCACATGGAAACGCAGGGAATTTTGCCATTGGTCCTACTAGTTCTTTCGATCACTCTCAGCTTTGGAGATGCTTAGAATATCCGGAGGTTGCAGATTGTAAACAGAATGTTAATACAACAGAAACAGATTCTTCTGTTCCTGAGGGATTTTGCAGAGAATAATTACCTCAGGCCATAAAAAAAAACCCTGCTCTGTACTTCAGAAGCACTGGCTCAGTCAGTCGCCAGATGTTGTGAACTTAAGTGATACAGAATACGAGCTTGGAGATAGACAGGAATTTCTGCTTTAGGCAACATTTCAGCAGTGTGCAAACCATTTTTGAAGTTCGAATGTTTCAAGCTCAAAATGACCTGGTCTAAATTCAGAAGAAGACTGTTGGCCTTACCAGAATTACACTAGTGGTGTTCTAGCCATTCCAGAAGCATCCAAGTACAGTATGTTCTGGTTTCAATCTCAAAGAGTTGTTTCAAGCTCAGACAATTATTATTATTGTTATCTCTTTTATTCATTAAACAAGAAACTCAGTCAACTGAACATTTAAAAATGTATCATTATCATCATCATTATTATCATTATTATCATTATTATCATTATCATTATCACTACTACTACTACTACTACTACTACTACTACTACTACTACTACTACTACTCAAAGTCCGGGACTGGTAAAAACTGAACAATTCAAGTCCTAACCAAGGACCTAAGAGCTGTGAAGGTATTTTTATTTGTATTGTTTTTATTGTTATTACTGTTATTGCTGAAGAGAGTTCCAGAATGACTGGAGTCCTCGCATAACATTTCCCTCATGATTGGAACAACCTGTTTCTGAACTCGGCATTTTGAAACTGTTGCACACCTCTACAAATTCTCTCATGAACAAATACCACCTCATGAATAGGTCCTTGCTATAGGTCAGGGATCTCCAAACTTGGCAACTTTAAGACTTGCGGACTTCAACTCCCAGAATTCTCCAGCTAGCATGAGGAAATCTGAGAGTTGAAGTCCACAAGCCTTAAAGTTTCCAAGTTTGGAGAGCCCTGCTATAGGCATGGAATATATTAGATATAACCTTCGGTTTCAAAACTGCTGACTGATGGAATAGCACTGATTCTTTCCATTTCCTTTACCTCGCCAACTGCTTGTTAATTTGCTAGCTTCGCTGTTTTTTATTTCCTTTTTACCATACTTGGCTTTTGGCTTTGTTCTGGTAAGCAAATGCAGCTTTACTCCATGACTCAGAAATATGGTAGGCAGAAAAACAAATTTTCCCTAAGTTGAGCCCTTTCCGCTTCTCTGTTAATTAATTTAGGAGAAAGTGAAGGGAGAGAAAAGAGAATTTTACTGCTTTGCGTTGTCACTGCTGTTATCTATGTAGCCTTTAATCTCACCGACTATAAAGGCCCCTCTTGAATTTTCTTATTGGATTCATTGGACTGATGAATTTTTAGAACTAATTTGATGTATGGTAGCATATTTTCTGAGATAACCTCTCCTTCCTTATTTGTGTCACTTTAGACAAGTTAATGTCTTCCAAATGCTTTGGTGTATACCCTCCATCAGCCCACCACACTGATTCCCATTGCCATGGAAACTGGAATTTAAAGTGCTTTCTTTACTTTGCATGCTATGGAACCAACAAAGATACATCACCATTTTGAAACTTGTTTCTGCTGTCATGGTGGGTTCTTGCAATGAGTAACGAATTGGACTAGATGACCTTCAAGAATTCTTCCTTTACATTCTTGATTGCTATGATTCTATAAACTTTTGATGCCATTTTCTTCTCCTGTAGATCACAGGACATTGAAACTCAACTCACACGTTGTGAATAGAGTAACTGCTGCTAAAATGGCTGTTGACTCACTTGGTCTCTATTGAGTCAGAGTATTCAGTAGTGAGATCACAGCATTAAGTGCCAGAAGCTCTCAATTTTACATCTGATTTGGCCTTTAATGGGAGGTGAGGGAAGATGCTGATAACCTTTGTTCAAGTCCTAGAAAGAAAAGATTATTCTTATTGATTGCTGTAGTCTTATGCAATTTATCGGATTAGAATTAAAGTTGTATAAAAATCTGACTTCCAATTTCCTGGGCATTTTCTTCCCTTGAAAAAGAAGTCTTGAGCATATCTCATTCTTGAATAATCAACAGATTTTGTTCTAAGGGTAGCATCATAGCAGTGTTCCAATACCTAAGGAGCTGCCACAAAGAGGAGTGGGTCAGCCTGTTCTCCAAAGCATTTGAAGGCAGCACAAGACACAGTGGGTGGAAACTAATCAAGGAAAGAACCAACCTAGAACTAAGGAGAAATTTCCTGACAGAATAATTAATCAGTGGAACGACTTGACTCCAGTGTGGGTGCTCCAACACGGAGGCTTTAAAAAAGAGATTACACAACCATTTGTCTGAAATTACACAGTGTCTCCTACTTGAGCAGGGGGTTGGACTAGAAGACCTCCAAGTTCTCTTCCAACTCTGTAATTCTTTTATTGTTATTTTATTTGCAAGGCGATGATGGATGCTGGTATTTTCTTTAAATAACATTTAAAGAAAGAAAACGTTTCTTGAAAAGACACATTCATTAAATTTTTATTTTTAAATATGCACCTTGCCTGTCAAAACAGGACTTCTGCAGCTTCTCTGAGTGCCCCTGCTTTTTCACCTAAAGAAGTCTGACAGCAAGATTTTTATTTTCAAAGGGAAACCCGAAGCATTGAAGATTCCTGGACAGTTGATTTCATAGTGGTAGCTAGGATATTGCATCCAAGATATTGTCTCTTTGCAATCATGGTTTACACATAACTCTGTAGCCCATCCATGAGAATTCCCCTGCAAATATTCTTCTCCTTTAAAAATAATTCTTCATGTTCGCCATGTAATAGGCCTTTCAGTCTTGGTTACAATTGATTTTCTTTGCCCCTGAAACCTGAACTGACATGTGTTTTTAAGCATTGAATGAATTGGAGAACTGGAATCTTTCCAGCTCCGATAAGGTTGTGCTCAATTTGTTGTGCGGCTGTTGATTGACAATTGTTTGGCTGACAGATGATAGTTTGAAATAATGCTCTGGTGAAAAGCTTAATGCTTTTGAACTGGCAGTATCTCTTGGGGATTGATATACAAAGCAATATAATGAAGTTGTGTTTTTTGGTGTTTTTTTTTTTAAGCCGGGAAAAGCGGGATTTAATGACCATTTTGCTTTGGACTAAAAAACAACAACAACAAACAAATTGGAGTTTTCCTTTGTTCACAATTAGAGAGGGATATTCCGTTAAATGATTTGTGAGCTAATGTGGTTTACTTTATGGACTTCTGCCAATCAGCTGAAGCAAAAGTTCTCAATAATAGTCAGAAGTATGTCGTGTCCCCCCCAAAAAAATATATATCAAGAACTAATCTTCTTGAGATGACAAAAGTATACATTTTGAAGGTAAACAGTCTAAACGAGTGATCTTCAACTGTTCCTTCGCCCACAGACCCTCATTAAATATCTTTTGTGGCCACGGACTAGAGCTTCGCACCACAAAGACTCAAGATTTAAATCATAACATTTCCTCAAGCCTTCACAGACCTTCTGTGATGACATTGAGGGGTCTGCTGTCCATTGGTTGAAAGTCAAAGGTTGAGAGCCACTGGTCTAAACAGTCAAGAGCAGAAGGTCCTCTGCATCATTTTTATACTATTTTCTGCATCATTGTTAATCTATTTATATTTTGAAGAATGCAATTCAATTCAATCTAGCGGTTCAAATCCCACTAGGCTCAAGGTTGACTCAGCCTTCCATCCTTCCGAGGTAGGTAAAATGA
>JANHFL010002124.1:128799-139209 GCA_032468155.1 Oxyrhabdium leporinum
ATATATAATAAGCCTTTGTCTTGCCCCCACCCCTTTTCTTTTTTTCTTCATCAAATTCATTTAATTAACAGTAGCGAGGAAGGAGAAGCTGAGCTTGTCAGGGATGTTGCTCTTGGGTTTTGTTTCTGTTTTAGTTTTTCCAGCAAACCTCTAGATACAAAAAAAAGTTGACTCCAAATGAGACTCGATCATTTCAAGCATTCGGTCTTACACAGCAACATTGCAGTATGTTCTTCTGTGACTAAGAAATAGAATTCCTCCCTGTTGCTCGATGCAATTCAGCATGCAATGACTTTGGTCGATCAAAAGTTGGAAAGAAAAGCCATTCTTGATTCCCTTCCTACTTGGCTAGACACTGTTTCGCCTGAAAAACAAGGCTATATAAAATATTTCAGTTGGATCCATGCTTTGCTGCAGGCTAACATGTGGTTGCACTGTGCTCTGTGAATCCCGATTGAATCTTGAGTTCATTCAGTAAATATGAGGATGGCTTCTAGTTATTGCCAAGCCAATAGAGATGGAAGGCTCTCTTATACTGCCATTTAGCATTTAGGAATTGGAGTGCTAGGGATATGGCTGGGTGGTCTCTGAGTTTGGTTATTTTCTTGCAGATATTTCAGTACCAAACTATCAGTGCAATCAAGCTCAGAGAGCACCAAGGCCCCCATGGTTCAACCCTGAGCTACAAAAAAGGTAGTCCTCAACATATGGCCACAATTGAGCCCAACATTTCTGTTGTTAAGTGAGACATTTGTTAAGTGAATTTTGCCCCATTTTACAACCTTTCTTGCCTCAGTCATTAAATGAATTTGGCTCCCCCATTGACTTGGCTTGTCAGAAGTTTGCAAAAGGGGATCACTTGACCTTGGGACACAGCAATGGTCATAAATATGAACCAGTTGCCGCGGGTCTGAATTTTGAATGCATGACCATGGGGATACTGGTGAGGTGATCACTGTGAAAAATGGTCATAAGTCACTTTTTCAGCACCGTTGTAACTTTGAATGGTTCCTAAATGAATTGTTGTAAGACAAGGACTACCCATATTCTCTTCTATTGATGCGTGTCATGTCGTCAGGACCATGGATAGCTCTGAAGCATTAGATTGTTTCTCTTAGTGCAGCATCTTCTCCAAATTGAAGCCCACAAGTGACTCTTGTGTTCCTTTAACATTTTCTTAATATGACTGTGGACAATGAAAACTTTTGAAGTACTTTGATTCCCCCTGGGCTGTTCTCAGAAAAAAAGAAGTCTGAGGGGATACTAGCAATGTATTGGGGTTTTGGGGGGGCAGGAGGTGGGGTTCCTTTGAGTTATTGTGGACTCCTGGCAATTACCTGGGCAAGTCCCTGCAGTTTTCATGGTATAATTTTGGAAGTGGTTTGCCACTATCAGATTTCTGGGGCTTAGAAGTTTGTTTGTTGGGGGTTTTTTTCTTAGTATTTTGATTGGGTCAAAATCACCTACCAGCTTTGTGCCTAGACATGGGACTCCTGGTGTCTACCCTGGTTCCTTATCTACTACACTAACTGGCTGACTGGCTGTCAGCATTTATGGCAGCTCTGTCAACATTTGAATTGGTGGCACACAAAGCCTTATTTTCCTTTCAAATCAGATAAAGATTGAGGCCAACTGTCCCCACTTCATATTGTTCACAGTAAACTCTCCAGTTGTGAAAGCTGTTAAATTGTTTTCCCCGTCTTTCCAAATCATACAAAGTTTGATATTCAGTTCGGCCTAGTCCTAAAATGCAGAGAAAAGTTTGAATGGAATACATTGATCTCATGCTATTATTAACCATCAAGTTCTCTCCCTCTGTAGTCCTCTTCCCATAAAAAGCCTGCTGATCTTTTGAAAGGGGAAAAAAAAAATCACTTTTCATAATGGGGCTAAAACTATTCAATCTAGTTTTTGACAGAGATTTATCTTCCCTTCCTCCATGCACCTTTTTAAAGCGATTTGAAGCCTGCAGTGGGACGGAAGTCATGCACCTCCTGCTTGGAATCCAAGTATAAAAAGTTTCCTAAAAAATGAAGAACAAAAAAAAAAAAAGGCAGAACTTCATAGAAAAGATAAGGCATCCATTTTTTTAAATGTCATTAACATTTGCAAATGTATCCTTTTAGTTAAATGAATGGCATTTTTAATTTAAAGGTGTTTTTGATGTTTGCTGATGTAAGTATGAGAAAAAGAAAAAAATGGATTGAAAAAAATAGCACTATGTAGATAATTTCTTTCCAGGAGGAAGTAGAATTTAACAGAATAACAGAGTTGGAAGGGACCTTGGAGGTCTTCTAGTCCAACTCCCTGCTCAAGCAGGAGACCCTGGCCTATACTGTTCCCAACAAATGGTTGTCTAATCTCTTCTTAAAAACCTCCAGTGATGGAACACCCACAATTTCTGGAGGCAAGTTGAATTTAATGCTTCCTTATTCTGACATGCCAAGCTGCATAACTAAAGTAGATACTTCTCTGCATTTTTTAACAGAAACATTTCAAGATGACCAAATCCCCCAAAATCTAATTTTCTCCCTTTGGAATCTGGAAATAAGGCAAGTGGCATCAATAAGATAGGAGGTTGTATAATGTTATTTGTTGATTATAGCACATTCCATCTGATGCACTGAGCCTGTCATCAGATGGCAAGCATTTCTACCCATTTCCTACCATCTATCAGTAGAGAGAGGAAAAACAAATTACACATTGAGATGCCAGAAGGTTCAGGCTTTCTATGCAAAGTTCAGAACTACCCCCCCCCCCCAAGAAAACAACAACAACAAACAGCACAGCAACCTAATTCCGAATTTAATGTTGGGAATGTGTGATCCTGAAAAGAAGAGGGAGTCAAGCTATTCTCCAAAACTAATCAAGGAGAGAAGCAACTTACAGCTAAGGAGAAATTTCCTGACAGTTAGAACAATTAATCAGTGGAACAACTTGCCTCCAGAAGTTGTAAATGCTCCAACACCAGAGCTTTTTAAGAAGAGATTGGATAACCATTTATCTGAAATGGTGTAGGATTTCCTGCCTGAGCAGGCAGTTGGACTAGAAGACCTCCAAGGTCCCTTCCAACGCTGTTATTCTAATTCTAACTGTAGAGATGATCCTCTACTTACAACCATGTGGGACAATAACTTCTGTTGCTAAGTAAGGCAAATATTAAGTGAGTTGTGCCTGATTTCACTATATTTGTTTTGCCAATGTTGTTAAGCTATCACTGCAGTTAAATGAACCACAGATTTGTTAATTAAATCCGGTTTCTCCCATTGACCTCACTTGTTGGAAGTAATCTGGGAAGGTCACATAAATACCTGCCAACTGCCAAGTACCTGAATTTTGATCACCTGACCAGAGGGATGCTATAATGAAGAACCAGTTACAAGTTACAATACTTTTTTTGGTGCTGTTGTAATTTTGAATGGTTACTAAACAAATGGCTGTAAGTCGAGGACTACCTGAACCCTTGAAACTCTTTCTGCTTGCAAATGATTAAAAACAAATGTCACAATTTCCTCCCCGTTTTGATGCAGGAAACATGTTGAACATTGTATAAATAGGACTGTAATATCAATCAATCAATTATTAAAGGTGACCATTAGATGGCAGCAAGAGAATATAAATAACTCCAACTCTTCATTGCCATCTAGTGTTCAACTACAGTTTTACAACCCAAACACCACTGGAAGATTTCAAGAAGAGACTAGACTGCCATCTGTCAGAAATGGTGTAGGCTCTCCTGCTTGGGCAGAAGGCTGGACTAGATGACCAGAAGGTCAATTCGAACTCTGTTATTCTGATTTCAGGGAGTTATTTCCATTATTGCCCTATTCCGCAAAGTGATTTGACTTGAATCCTCTGAGGATCAGGGAGGCATCCTGTCTTGTTACTGGCTTCCATGTCATAATATCCTTTGGAGATTAAGAAAAAGAACAATCCATGGTTGATATTGTCTCTGTGGTGGGGAGATAGGAGTTGATGCTCCTCTGTTTTTCTTCTTAATTGAATTTATGGACCCCACTATGATTTTGGGGGCTGCTCCAGGTTCTTTTCTTGTCTCTGGATGGCATGTTGAGGAGGTAGAGACTAAACTAGAAGGAATGAAACTGGCCACAAGTCAAGAGTTGGGCTCCTTCTTGATTCCTCCTCACATGAAATCCTATACTCAAAATAATCCTTAAACCATTAGGTGCTTTTGAGTCGATTTTAACTCCTAGTAACTGCATGGAGAAATTCTCACCCTGTCTTAAATGAACCTTAACAAAGGTTCTCTTTGATCCCAGCCTTCCATCTTTTTACCTTCTTCCTCTTCCCTAACTTTGCAAACAGGTTCAGTGCAGCCCTATTGAAGAGGTGCTTGGCTCCTGTTGATAGCATTGGGAATAAGGATTAACAGAGATGTACCACTCGGGCTTTGCTGATTTTAACACTGAGAAAGGAATAGAGAAAGCACACGCCAAAAAGCAATTGTACCTCTGCCAAATAGAACCAAACCAAAGTATCATTTGTAGTCATTTTCAAACATTTTCCTGAAGGCAACTCTCCCATGAAGGTGTTCTGCCAAGCAACAGATGCATGTCTGGCATAGAATCAATGAAGTGCTCCAAAGGAGCAATTATGTGTGAGCTTCAAATTGGTGTTTGTGAGCATGCATGCACATGGATGCATATCTACAAAAAAAGAGAGGGCATAGCCTCTCCTGGTTGCTTTTTTCTTTTAGCAATGCTATTGAAGTTAGTAAGGATTCAAGATTTTATTTCTATGAATTATTAACATTTCCAGTCCCCAGAGAGTTTCAGATAACTCTTTGTTCTATTGGGTTGTTTTTTTTGTGTGTGTGTGTGTGTGGTTTTTTGTTTTTGTTTTTAAAATAGCCAACATTTCGAATGGCTGCTGAACAGGGGGGTGGGGAATAAACCTCTTGCAAAATTGGACAATTCATTTTCAGCCGGCCCTTCCAAAGGGGTTGGCTAATGTAGTGACCTCACCGCTTCACAACCAGCAACTCGGGGTCTTGTGCTTTTTTACCAGCTACAAACTGGATTATTTTATGCAAATTAAACATATGTTCTTAAATTCAGCCCCTCTTGCATGCTTAATACTAGATCACTAGATGGAGATAGAGATCTGCGGATCCCAGTAACTGCAAGGGAGGCCCCTGATTTGTCTGGATATTGGCTGAGTTGTAAGCCTAGATTAATTCTTATGTTAAGTATATTTCACCTCCTTAAATGTATGATTTTATTTTATTTTTATTTTATTTTTTGGGATTAATATGCTGCTTCCCCTCCAATATCTTGAGGCAGATTACATGGAGGATTCCCTTCATTGTATCCCCACAGGAACTCTCTCTTTATGAATTAATTTGGACTGACAATTGCTCAACAAGTGAAGATTGAAGGTGGACTTAAGTTATCCCAGTCATAACACCTTAACCGCTACACTTCCTGACTCACATATAAGCTCCCGGAGAAAGCATGATGGAGAGAGAAAAGCTTAGGTATCTCAGCACACTCCATCTACCTTCTGAATAAGAGCCCAGTCAAAATACTGAGTATGTTTGGAGGAGTCATTGCAAGCTGGCACTTGAAGATGCTCACAGACTACCTGTCGAGTTTAAGATTCCCGTCTGCCACCAGAACGGGTCCAAGAGGGACTATTTAAATCTTGAACTGACAATGGTCCACAGAGATTCAGTGGCAGTGTGGATGACGGAACTGAATGGGTTTGACAAGAACCATTCTCTTCCAAGTAAAAATTTTAAAAAAATCCACCTTTGTTTAAATGGTTAAAGTTTCACTTTTTGAACGATGCACTGAAAACAGACAATAGATGTAACAGAAATGATATTGGGGAAACTGGTACAAAGAGATTTCTCCATGAATCTAGGATAACTTCTAAGTATAATGAGTAATGTTGTGCACATAAGTTATAATTTTGTGGCTTCAAATCAGCTTTGACTCCTGGTAAGTGCCAGGACAAGTTCCTGAGGTTGTTTTCGGTAGCATTTTCAGAAAGTTTTCCATTCTCTTCTACCTTGGGATGAGAATGAGTGACTTGCCCCAAAACAAACAGCTGTCTTTATGCCTAAGGCAGGACTAGAACTCATGGTCTCCAGTTTCTAGCACCATATAGTAAGGTCTTATGCAAATACATATATTTATTCTACAAATCCATAAGATGATTAAATTCTTTTTCACATAAAAGCAACTCAATAAAAAATTGATTTTTAAATTATGTCAAAGGAGTAGAGAACTTTGTGGTGTTTATAAGCTTATTTAATGGAAATACAACTTTGTGTTTGTGTGTCTGTATGTAATCATCAATCTGCATGGCTCCCATTACAATCCCAGCTCTGAGGAAAGTCAACAGGATGAATCCTGCGTTGGATTTTCAGCAGTGATGCTGGTATTGTGAGACCCCCTACTTAGACACCACTTGAGTTTTGAACGATTATTAAGAAGATTCTTTTTCTTCTGGAGAAATTCAGCCAGTCTCTCTGCTCAATAAATATGGTTGAGCATAACTGGCTCCACTTTCAGTCCCTGCTCAGATGACTGCAGAAGCAGCTTTAGTTTGTGAAGGCTGCCATTGTCATATTTCGCTCAGGTAACATAAAATGGTGTTAAAAGGCCATAACTCCATTTAATTCACCGCTAGTAAGGCTCATCCCAAGATATGAGTTTCTCAAACTCTTTCTCCGCAGAAATCACATCTTGGGAAACCTACCTCCACTCTGTAAAGCAATTTGTAGAAATTATACGATGCACCTATCCCAGAACCTATTTTCAAAACATATAGAAGAAAGTCAGCAATCAACACAAAATACTTAAGAGGAACTCAAATTGCCTCCTGCTTCAGAATAAATTCAGGCTTTGAAATAGATATTATGGCAATGGTGCATGATGGATTTTTCTGCAGCTTTGACTCCAATTTAGCCTTGTCTGCATTTGCAAGAATGACTTTGGTGTTTGGAAATAACAGCATGGCAAGCGGAGGCAGAAGCAGGCATGGGATGCTACCATCTGTTGTCTTCCAATGAGAACTGGAAGTTGAGTTATTAGTGTTTTGTCTTACCTAACTTCAGGCCAAGAACTACCATTGTTGAGTCTCAATGGGTGGAGACATCAACTTGAGAAAAAAGGAGGATATGGATGGAATCCATCCAGATTCCTATTACAAAATTCTACTTGAGATAATATGATAGACATGGTGTCTCTGAAGAGGGTTTGCTTCTGTCTGAATAAAGACACTAGTGGCAAGTTGATTTTTCCCTGTTTTGTTCATTATGCTCCTGGCTACTGTTGACCTACTTAATGATGCCAGTCTTACGTAGGCAGCAGCACTCCACAAAGAAATGAAGTGCATTCCCATGCATACCAACAGACTATCCATTGAAATATGTAATGATAACTGGCTGTTGAATATGAATATAAAATCCTGGCTATTGGCTGTTGAAAAGCAGTGTGAGTATTATTGCCAACCCAAGCTCTTAGGAAGGATTAGGAGGCCAGGCCCAAACTTTGAGATGATCAGGTACTTACAATCTCTCTGCTAGTAAGTGCCCTCCTGGACCTTGTGATTTTCAGTTTCATTCCACTGTGATCTAAACAACAGATTCTAAATGGTAAAAGGCCGGCTCATAACAAGGGCTTGCTCAGGAATCAAAACTTTGGTGGAACCTCTTTGAGGGCACCAGGGGAGACTAAGATCCTGATGATTTTCAGATTAATAACCATTTGCTCATTTTTATTAGTCTTGCCCATCCAGTTGCTTTGATATATCTTGTTTCTAATTCTTAACCTTCCTCTCTATTGAACAAGTGAGGTTGTGTTCATACAGTGCAAATGTGTCATGATAGGTGGTGACAGCTGCTTCAGAATGTTGTAGATTTGAATCAGAATAGATCTGTAAGGGACCTTGGAGATCTTCTAGTCCAGCCCCCTTCTCAAGCAGGAGGTCCTGTACCATTTCAGACAAGTAACTGTCTAGTCTCTTCTTAAAAACCTCCAGTGATGAAGCACCTACAACTTCTGAAGGCAAGCTGTTCCACTGGTTAATTGTTCCCACTGTTAGGAAGTTTCTCCTTAATTCCAGCTTGCTTCTTTCATTGATTAGTGTCCTCTAGTGTTCTGGGCTGTTATAGACCGGTAAAATGTGTGTTTGTTTATGTGTTAATTGTTCTCACTGCTAGGAAGTTTCTCCTTAATTTCAGGTTGCTTCTCTCCTTGATTAGTTTCCATCCTTTGCTTCTTGTCTTGTCCTCTAGTGCTTTGAAAAAGAAACTGACCCCCTCCTCTTTGTGGCAACCTCTCAAATACTGGACAGATAAGATTGAAACTTCCTGGGGCTTCCTTGTACAAGTGTGTGCTCAATGTTATATCACCCATTGCTTTATTGTGCTAGTAACTGTGTCTTTACATGAAACCACCAATTCTCTTGGGTTAACAGTGAGTAAAGGCATCATGTCCCAATGTCTGGAACTCTTCTCTTTATGGCCTGGTCTTTTCAGATCCTTTCTCTTTCAAAAGATTAGTCCATTCATATCATGCTAGCACAAAAAGAGGTTGCCAGGCAACGCAGCTCATGAAACAACCCCACTAGGATATGAAAATGGAGAACAAGGCAGTTCATGGGCAAAAAGCAATTTAACATTTGTAATGCTCTTATTTACTTTGTGCAACACTAGCAAAGGTTTTGGTGTGTATTATAGGGGCAGATATATAGTGTAAGGACAAAACAAGGAAGGTTTTACTGCCCCCCCTTTTTTTTCTCCTGGTTGCTGTATCCAAAAAAACTATGTCTGTACAGAGATGCTTTGAAGCAGGATTAGGAAGGAGAGAGAAAGCATGGATGAAAACTGTCAGAGGAAGAAGTCAGAAGCACTTGAAAGTTTGTGATGAAAGGAAAGGAATATTGAATTGAAAAATACACTCAGCAGGTTGCAGCTTCTGGTTGGATGTGTTTAATATTCTACAAGAAATTCTGGAGTTCTGGAGGCTAGATTGGGAAGTTGAAGTAGAATTCTAGATGATAGGAAACTAAGCAGGGTTGGATGTGTTTAGTATGTTCAAGAAATTCCAGGGTTCTAGACTAGTTTAGGAAGTTGAAGTAGCATCCTAGATGATAAGAAGCTAAGCAGGGTTGGATGTGTTTAATATTCTACAAGAAATTCCAGATCTGGATGTGTCCATGAAATCACAAAGTTGATGTCAAGACTGGCTTGAACGGTTGACATTTGTCTAGCCCCTCTTCTATGGAGAACGCAATGAAAACTTCTTTGGTGGCAGTTTTGTAGGACCAGAACTCACAGTCTCCCGGTTTCTACCTTGATGCCTTAATCACTAGGTCAAACTAATTCTCCATGGTTCATCTCATACAGCGCCATTTCCAGTGGTGGCCAAATGCCACTGGACTCATTCAGGTATGGGCGGAGTAAGACAGCCACATTCCATATATGATGAGTTACCTCCTTCTCTTCTGAATCTTGAGGGAAACAGTGATTTGTAGCATATTTTTTTTTAAATTGCCACTTTTAAAAAATGAAAACCACATAAGTGAGCGATGGCCATTTTCCAAGTGGCAATAAAGCGTCGCACTTCATTTCTTGAAAAATAATCTCTCACTTTTTCATACGCGAATTCCTAAAGGGCAGCATTTCACCATTTTGAAAAAAAATATCATTTATTTTATTTAATCTTGGGTGACGATCTAGGGTTTCCCATTTGTCTTGCTTTCAGAAACAGTTCTAAAGAGTCTCTCTTCCTATTTGCATAGCAAAATACAGATGTGGCTTGTGGACATTGATCTGATTCCCTTCTATTTTTTTCCCTCCCATTATTTAATTTACCATATTATCTGGGTAAAGTTTTCCAGTTCAGAAATTCTTGACTGTCCCTTCTGTGTTCTTGAATTGTCCCAATCAAAGTAGTGCCTCAGTAAGGAATTTCAAATTCTATATTAAATAATTTTAAAGTGTAAATCCTGCCTATGAGGAAAAGAAGATAGGCTCTCCATATAGAAGAGCGTTCAAAACAGTGTTTGCTGCTTATCTTCCAAACAAATGCTATGCTACCACTTCAGCTATTATTAATCCCATTTTACTGCATGTAATAGGAAATAGCATGATTTGGGTGTAAAAAGTAGTTTCCTGAAATTTACAGTTCAACTTAGCATTCGTAGTTGAAAAACAAGCAGGATTGGAAATGCCTTTGTCACACAGATTCCAGAGAACCTTGGCTAATCTGAATATATGTTTATTATGTGTCTGAATATATTAACTGCCTAACTCCAGTGGACTTATTATGTGTGCTGTCCTGCTGGGATCAATCCTGTCCATGTTAGATTTTATTCCCTTCTTTTCTGAATCAGGGAAAAGGCCAGAAACTGAGATGCCCACCCTTTCCCCCCTCC
>JANHFL010002124.1:143138-157582 GCA_032468155.1 Oxyrhabdium leporinum
GTGGGATTTGAACCGCTCGATTGAATCAGCAGAAGTGGCCTGCAGTTCAACACTCTAACCACTGCGCCACCTAGGCTTTATATAGGAAACTGGAAGTAACCTGAAGTTAAGGAGGACTGTAGCTTACTCCTGGTAGTAAGGAGCAGCAGTAGACCCAGGGAGGATATGATAAGAAGCTGGGACCACTACCCAAGGGTCTGCTAATGTGGGGGTTGGCTAAAGGCCAGGGAGGCTGGAGTGGGCCCACTGGGGTGTTGGAGCCCACTGAATTTGAGTATCGACCAAAGGACACAAAGTTAAAAATATCTGGAAAAGCCCTGATATCCTGAGAACATCAGTTTGGACTGGCTCTCAGAACCAGTGAGCAATGCAAGCAATTGAGGCTTTTTAATGCGCATTACTTGACAGACTCCTACATAAACTTTACATGCTTTTTTCATGATGCATTACATTGTGTTTTTAATTTGAATTATTGCTATTTATTTTCTTATTTTCGTTTTTACAAAATGATAAAAACAAAGCAAGTCTGTACTTAGATACCACCGCTATTGGCATTGTACATATTAGATAAGCAGAGGGAAAAAAGTTATAAAAAGTATGACAGGGCAATGTATATCTGTTTGTATATAAAGAAAGAACAAACCCACTCCCTTCTAGGACAGATGATGTTACCTAGTAGGGTAATAAAATGTCTGCAAGAAAACAACCAAGGGCCCCATAGTTCAACCCTGTGTTACAAATATTCTCTTCTATTGGCATAAAAAAGTATGTTTTCTTTCTTTAGGTGACCGTCCTTATGTCGTACTCATGGCACGGGTTCACCCTGGTGAGAGCAATTCCAGCTGGGTTATGAAGGGGACTCTGGAGTTCCTCCTCAGTAGAGATCCACTTGCTGACCTCCTGCGGCAATGCTTCATCTTCAAGATTATTCCCATGCTGAATCCAGATGGAGTCATCAATGGCCAGTGAGTTATTTTATTTCAATATTTATTGTAGTTTTGTATCACGGTAATGACTTAGGGAGCCTTGTGGCTCATGTGGTAAAGACACTGGATTGGAGGTTAGCAATACCATGTTTGAGATCTGAGTGCCGCTGTGGGGCAGGGTGAGCTCTTGTCCTTCACTCCAGCTTCTGCCAGGGATATGAAAGGATCCCCCCCAAATGGATGCCCCCCAGGCAACGGTGATGTCACCAACTAATCCTTTCAACCCAGTACTCCCAACATGAGTGCGATGCAATCATAACAACTCTTAGCATAATATGATTTGATGCACTGTTGGAGTATGGATAATGTTGCTACTTTAAACTCTGAATTCCAATTTCAGCACTCATCAGTTGAGCATTAGAGTGGGATCTATAAAAAAAAGGTAGCTGGCAATACCTTGAGAATCTCATGGGGTTTCTAATCTTGAGATGATATTATCTATCTGGGTAAGAAACCAGGATGTTAGCTATTCGGTTTCAGATGAATGAGGATGTTTTTGAAAGAGATAGTCCACGTTCCAGGCATGGAAATAAATAAATAATAATAAAAAAGAGTGCGATGTAGAGAAGAGAAGAGGAACCAATTCATGAGATCACAAGTGAGAAGGGATGAGGATGCAATATAACATGTAGAGAGAGAGAGAGAGCGTGCTCAGGGAAAGAGCTGCCTGCTGTTAGTGGGAACGATGTGCAGAGATGTGCAGGCTGACTGGGCATCACAAATCACTTCTTCTAATAGGAAGCTTGAGAGGTGATTGCCAAGAGGATTGAGTTATAATGAGGCTATTAAGATGCCTCCCCCCCAACTACAGTCCACTGAGAATTGAACATGTAAGGCTCTAATGCTGACACCAGTAGGAAATAGGAAATGGAAATCTGTGAATGGGTGTATAACTACCTGTTAGGGAACCCAAGAAAGGATTTTATTCCAGACCGTTGCTTTTCCTTGGATTTGCTCTGATATATGAATATCACTTAGCTCTTGGTGCTATCCACGCTCGCCTCCAAGGGAAGATGGGTGGGTGACTTGGCATGCTTTTGCCAGACCTCCTAATGAGTGGATATCTGCTTTTCTAACTCTGGAAAACAACAATATCTTCCTATTGATATCACGTCAGTTAAAAAGCAGAATCCGTGAATGCCAGCTGGCAGTCAATCTCCACGATCCCTAATCTCTACCCTCTACTCTTCGGTGTCACACTGACATCGAAAAGCACCAATTCGACTGAAGCAATACAGGAATCATCGGCCATGCTACCACCTGTCACACACATGAGTTTTTCAAAGCCTGGCACTCCACAAACAATTCCATCAAAAGACACATTGACCTACAACCAGCCTGCGAACCCCTCAAAATTCAAATAAACTGCACAGCCAACCAACGACAACACCAACCCTTAACCAACCCACACAAGACCCCCAACCAGCACTTCACTTCCCAGTGACTCTCACTTGACATGACCTCCCCCATCACAAGACCCTCACCTGACATGACCCACACCTGACCCATCACAAGACTCTCACCTGACATGATCCCCACCTGATGTGACCTCCCCATCACAAGACCTACTGACCACACAAAGCCCTTCTAAGAAGAAGAACACCAACACTGGTGGCCTCTAAAGTCCACCGGAGATGTTACCTAGCCTGGTAATGAAATGTTCAGAAGCCAACCCACAAGCTTGGAGAACAAACCTCCACCCTCAATATCTGCCTATCCCAGGACCTTGGGAAGGACTCAATAGGTGGATGAAAATGCCAAAGCTGGTCTAAACATCTGGCTGACTGTGTGACCAACCACAATAATTTGATGCAATTCAATGGCATTCAAAAATCTGTCCGTTTTACTGAGCCTTATCTTATCATGGTCTAATCCAGAATTAGGCACCACTTATCCATTTGAGGGTTCTCCAAGCTTGCATTTATAAAGACTGTTCACTGATTAATCCATTTTATGGTAAATTAGTTGCCTACCTTTTAACCAATTAATCAGTTATTTGGCAAATTAACATAAATGTTACAGCAATTCAGTCAGAGTGGCAGTGTGCATGGATTTAATGTATTTAATGAAGACAGTGCTTTGTATTGACTGATTAACCTGGGAAAATATAATCGTTAGTGGTTTGGTAAATTATCTTAAAATTCATTGCCTGAGTCAGGAAAGGTTGATTCTTTACATGACCTCAGTGTTAAAGATGGTTATTATAAGGGAAGAAATCTTGAATAATAGCTAGTTGAGATCACAATGGGTGTTGTTTTTTTTTTTTAAAAATAGCTACATTCCTTAAATCAGGCTACTTTATTAAAGCTGCAGTTTTATTCAAGAGAAAGCTTCTTTAAAGTCATTGGAATGTACATGTGAGTAAATATACATAAAACAGCATAACCTTTCTGAATTTCACAGGCTAAAAAAGCTTGTGCGACACCCACATTATTTTATCAATGTCAAAAACTTCTCGCTTGATGCGCTGTCAAACATTTACTCGGCAACAATCCTACACTGAATTTAAAGCAAGATAATGATTGAGTTTTCCCCTCCTTTTATTAAAATGTAAGATAAAAAAGAGATTACCCTCTAATTGGTTATCTGCAATTAAAAGTCTTTTTTTTTTAAATAAAACTTTGCATTGTGTAAAATGGCATGCTGTGTGTTTCAGAGTGCCTTTTTTTCCTGAGCAATCTTAACACACGCTTAAAAAGAAAAGTCCTACTGAATTCAGGGAGATTTAGTTCTGAAGACTAACAGGTTGGCAGAACCTAGCCAATTCTGCTTGATTGCAAAATGCTACATTTAGTCGGGCTTGGTTAGTAGGTGGATGGAAGGCCAGTAGAAGAGAATATCTCTAGCTCAGAGTTGAACTGCGGGATCCTTGGTGTTCTCTGAGCTTGGTGGATTTCTTGCAGACGTTTCTTTACCCAACTAGGTAACCTCATCAATGACAGGAAGTATGTGCCCTGTTTATATACAGTAGCTTGCCCTGCTCGTGTTGATGGAGAAGTGGTTTTCCTTTGATAGTTCCTTTATTAGGGTATTGTTTTCTTCTTGATAGCTGATTGGTATTAATCCCTGCTTATCTGGGTATTGAGTGTTGAAGAGGACGTGTTTGGGTCTTTTTGTTTCTTTAGCTTTTTTTTTTTAAATGTCATTTTGAATGGTATGTAAATGTGGAGGAAACGCCACCATAAAATCTCAGAACTTTAGGTAGAATGGAGATGGAAAATCACATGTGTTGCCAAGAAAATGACACAAAGTGGTCTGTGAAGTCTCCAGGACTTGAATTCAGCTCAAAGAGGATCTTTATTGCTTTAACCAAGATGTAGATTTCCCAGATGCATTTATTCTGTCCCATGATGGTTTAGCTTAGATAATCCTTCTGGAAGATTGAAATGCTGCAGTAGTTGTTGGGGTTTTTTTCCCAGTCCTCGGACTTAGTGGTCTTATTCTTCCCTTCTATTTAAGATGGATATATATATATATTGCATTTTAAAGTGATAGCAAGGCAAACTTGCTTGCTACATGTGACCCCCAGCTTCCTTTTCTGCAACTTCCAAAGCTCACCCCTTGACAATGGGTCCCCATACCAGCACTTACCATTAAAGTTAATCCCTTTATTTTGCTTAATCTCCTAACCCCCCAAATAATTACATCTCTAGCCATTTAGTTTTCAGTAAATTGATTTATTGATTGAATTCAGTAAATTTACATAGACACAATGATAACAGTAATGTGGTGATCAACAGCTGATTTTTAGTTTTGAATCCTGATCAAGGATAGTAATTAATTATTAATTTTAAAAGTATGATTCCAGCTGAAAAAAGATTAATGTCACCTCTTTGGTGGAAAATGTCCACCAATGCATAATGTTTCATTTAGAATACAATAATTGGTAATGTAGGCTATTATCATTTCCCTCCTAAGATGAACATTAGAAATGGTGTTTGTGACTCTGGGGAGGTTGGTATGTTAGATGCCATTTATTCATGACAATGTGGTGCTGGCTACCAGCTTGGTTGGCTTCAAAAATGGTTGGACCAATTCACGTTAATCATGAATTGCTGGACTCTTGACTCTTATCCTCCATGGCAGCATCATTGCCTCTGAAGACCAACTACCGGGAGTCTAGTGGACTTCTATGTGCATTTGTTGGCCATGGTAAATACCGACCGCTGTACTAGATGGGAAATGTCTTTATGGTCTATTTTTTCCTCTTGCTGTTTTGAAACAAGAGAAGTTTTGAAGGGAGAATTTGGGATCAGTCTGGACTTTCCAAGCTTTGATGGAGAAGCCGTGCTGCTGTGGTCATGGGTTATTTTCATGCTCTTCTTCATTTTCTGGTTATCATGGTGGTTTTGGAGTTTGTTGAGAGCAAAGAGAGGAAATGGGGAAAAGAGATTTTTAGCAGTGCTTTCTTCATTTTCACAAAGTCCTCTTTGAAGGAGCAGAGGAGTGATGGAAGCTTTGAAACTTTCATATTTCTCCAAAGCATCGATCAAACCTTTCTCCTCCATCACACCTTTCATTCTGGGCCGCTGCTTTAATGACAAGAAGGAAATGCATCTCTGGCTTCAGTAGAATTAAATAATGGTTAATACCCTGAGTTGGTTATTAAATCAGTCTTTTTCATGCTCAAGTACTTTACAAAGACCCCTGAAAATTGAAGCAAAATTGCCTTCAGGCTGGTTTGGCTCTTAGTGTCGTTCATGGACATATCCATGCAGTTTCTTCGACATGATACAGAAGTAATTTCTTGATGCTTCCAGGATATTCTCCCCTCACCCCCGCTACTCAGTCTATCCTACAGTCTTGTATGTACCAGATGGTCCCTCAATCAAGTATGAACCATGTCTGACTCTTTTCAGATAATATCAGTGCTTTTTTGCTTTCCTAACTTTTTAGTATCATTGCACATAATTAAAACAGTCAGTAACAGAAGTATGGGGAAGAGTGGGTGAGATTGGCTTAACTAACCTTTATTGCTATATCTTTGGAACTTTTGGAAAGAAAAGGTTCTTTGAGGGATGAAGAACATTTTCTGTAAGTTTTGTTTCTTTATCTCATGGGATCTGTTCTATAAATGGGATTTGCCACAAAACATTGCAGCATGGGGTGGTCCAATTCATAATCTTTATGAATTAAACCTCCTTTAATGATAAATGTCTTCCAGTTCTTGAGGGGCTTTCATAGAGAAAAGGGGACTAGCTTATTCTCCAAAGCATCAGGGGTTAGGACAAGAAGTAATGGGTGGAAGCTTATTCAAAAGAGATCCAACTTAGAAGTAAATTTCCTGACAGTGAGAACAATTAATCAGTGGAATGGCTAGCATCCTGGAGTTGTGGTTGCTCTATCACAACATTTTCAAATTAGACTGTACATTTGACCAACATGATATAGGGTCTCCTGCTTTGAGCAGGGGAATTGGACTTAAAGACCTCCAATGTCCTTTCCAATTCTATAGTTCTATGTTCCATTGTTCTATTTTTCCATATTTGCTGTTCTCTGTAACCTGATCATATTTTTTGTCCAGTAAGTTTCCTCATCAATGTGCTTTTCAGATATTAAAAGTTGTTCTTCATAATTTTGCAAATCGTTGAATTTTCATCTATCTACTGATAATGACCTCAACCTTTTGCTCCCATTTTTCCATAAATGGTGCTGAGAATATTGAATTCTCTCTCTTTGGTGGTTCATTGGGGCAGGGCATATCTGTAATTTTACTGAACACTTTCCTGTTGAATGGCCTTATCCCTCTAGGTTACATTTTTGATGTCATTATGCTGATGATGATGTCATTAAGAGATGACACTCCAATATCTGATAGTCAACGAGACTTGTTTACATAATGACATTCCTGGGGCTGAGGGAAGGTGGAAACAATATAAATAAATAGCTTAACATTTTTGGGAAGCCATGCCAACAAATTGCCATAAAAGTTCTTCCCTTTGTATGTAAATATTTATGAAAAACCCTGAACCATTCCAGCTTACTTCTGTTCCCTATACATAAGATTATTTCAAGTCACACCTCTCCTCAACTAACTGCCTTGAAGATGCTAGTATAAATTAACGTTGTCTTCTTTCTTTTGAAAGCTCATAAAAATGCCAGCTAGGACAATTTTGAACAAGGTGATTATTTGAAGTATCTCCGTTCGGATCTGACTTATTAACGAGCAGGATGATTTTTGCATCTCATACATTCAGGCCACTATAAATCTTTCCTCCTTCCATTCAGTTATGCTATTGACTCCACTTCTGCTTACTTGTCCCAACATCTTTCTTGATTTAAGAGGGATTTTCCCTGCGTTGCCTTACTTCGAAGTGTCATGTCCTGCACTACAGCTTTCCTGGTTAGGCACAGAGACAGGACAGAGAAATGGGGTTTTAAGAATGGGATTTGCCACCATACAGGGGCAGCAGGTGACTCAGTGGTTAAGATGCTGGGCTTGTCAGTTGGAAAGCCCAGATTTGAGACCCGACTGCCATGTGATAGGGTGAGTTCCTGTCCTCGCCCCAGCTACTGCCAACCTAGCAATTCAAAAGCATGCAAATGCGAGTAGAACCACTTTGATAGGATGGTAACAGTGCTCTGTGATATCCTGCTGGCCACATGACCATGGAAATATCTTCAGATGGTGCTGGCTCATTGTCCTTGAAATGGAGATGAGCACCATCCCTTATAGTTGGCAATGACTAGCGGAATAAAATCTGCAGGGACTCCTTTATCTTTTTACCTTTGGCATCGTACAGGCAAGTTGATGCCACATTTCATAAATACTGGTAAGTTGAGTAGACACAATCCTTGCTTGATGACCTTGCCTGAAGCCACAGGAGTTGTTTTGGGTGCATCTCTTTGTCAAATATAAATTGAAAATGGTAAGTGTTCTAATTCAGATGTGGTCATAATTTTGCATTTATATTACTATAGCATGCAACTCAAATGAGTAGATAAATATCTTGGACAGGTAACAGAAGTAAAGGTAGTCACATCAAATTTTCCCCCACCTCCACTCCCCTATTCTCACCCCCTCCAGCTTAATGTATCTAGTGGAAAGGGACTTTTGCAAGCTGTCTGCACAATTAAGGCATGCATCTGAAAGTACAGCAGTGTTACTGTTTGTATGAAACTACTTTGAACACGAATGGAGACTTGGGCTAATAAGCTAGTAGTGGATTATGTGAGGAAGGCAAGATCATGATCTTGATCTTCTTAGCAAACCAAATCAACTCAGATCAAAGTAAATTCCTTGGACTTCTGAGGTTTGGGTATGTGGAGGTAAGTAAAATGTGAAATAGCTTCTAGTAATTTGGTTCCAAGGGTTGCATGCTAACATTCTGCATTGCACTGAAAAAGATCACTGTATACTTTTTTAAGAATTGAAGGAATTGTGCAATATAATAAGGATATTTTCACAGGGTAATCTATAACAATGGCATTTTGACTGAACCTGCAAATTAGCAGCTTCTATTCTGGAAGCTAATTTTTGAATGGTTGTAAACAGCTCAGCTTGTTGTGTTATGCACTTCTTTGAAACAGCATCTCCATATTGCAGATGGAGTTTCATTGCGGGACATTAATGTGTATGGATGGTACAGTATACTTTTCAGGGTATCATGAACCTGGGCTCTTCAAAACTCCGAAGGTGAACAATTTGAGGTTTAGAAGTTAGGAATCAAACAGATTTTGCCATAAAGAATTTGGGATGAATTTGTATCTAGGTAATACTTAAGATGGAGGAATAGTGACACAAGATACAATTTTGAAGGCAATAAAAAACAGTCAGGTGAACAGACTGGACAGGATTGAAGAAAGTTTGGAGAAAAACAAAGTAAGAAAGTTAACTTACGCTTGACAATAAATGGCCTGTCATACTTTTCTACCATGTTTGATGGTGATGCTTTCCTGTGAATTTCTCCAGGGAAATTCACCCCGGCCAAAAATTGGAATAACTGCTGTATCTTTTCTGACTAACCAGTGTTATTAAAAGACTTTGATCATGGCCTTCCTCTTGCAATATCCAGGGGGTAAAACCTTTAGAAGTTTATTTAAGGCAGATTTCCCTTGAAGTCCCACAGATGGAAAAGCCTTGTGGGATATAAAGGAAACATGAGAATCCAAGGAAGCTGCAGATTACTGGGGAATAAACTGTTATCATCATGAAGGCTGTCATTCTTCCCCCAGGTTGCTAAATAAAATGCAAGAACGCAACACCCCTGTTGTGCACCATTTCTGCTCTGTTCTCTTCTCCTTGGAAAGAACTTCTGAAGTAAAATGTCTTTCTCCAAACTGAAGGACACTTGGCAGGAAAAAAAAATGGCAAGAAAATTGCTGTGCTGCAGACTAAATACACGAGTGCAAGGGATTAAATTAAGGCACAAGGATGGATCCTAGCCAGCCAGCTCTTCCTGCTTCTTCTTTCAGGAGTTGTTGCAAGGGAAATGCGATAGAGATAGCAATAGTATTTAGGCTTATATATGTCCCGATAGTACTTTACAACACTCTCTGGGCAGTTTGCAATGTTGGCATTATTTGCATACTGCCCCCAACAATCAGGGTCCCCATTTTACTGATCTCAGAAGGATGGAAGGCTGAGTCAACCTTGAGCCAAGAAGTCAGGATCGAACTCTAGGTTGTGGGCAGAGTTTGCCTACAATATTGTACTTGACCACTGTGCCACCAGGGCTCAGAGATGAGGGATATCCCAGTGATTTCAAGGGAGAAGATGCTCCCAGGTTCGGTGGAGAAGGGAATGACAATTAGGAGGACATTTGTAGCAATTTAAAGCAAACTTCTGCCTGTCGTTCTCTTGCCTAAACAAAATAATAGTGCTGTTGTTGTTGCTTGTATTATTATTCGGTATTCAGCTTGGGTGATCGTGACTACAAATCAGGAAGAAATATCTTGTGTAAATCTTTTTTTCAAGCTTGCTGATAAATTATCATAAGGTTGGGGGGGGGGAGATGGCCACAGTCTCCCATCCTTAACATAGCTTTAGTCTCACTAAATCTGCAGAATGAAACATCTGCAGTGATAGGATCTGTGAAAGGAGTTTCCATTACAATCAGTAAGGCAATAGATTCAATTTTGTAATAAAAAAGATGCCAGTTTGGACACATTCATTTTACTTCACAACTGTTGTGATGAAATTGCAACCACTTCCCTTACTAGTTTCTTGGATGCTTTGACTTACTGACCAAGCTAGCGATTTCTTTTCTGGTGGATGTCTCTGTGACGAACAGAAATGGGCAACTACGGTCTTCTCTATGACTCTGTGGGTTTCAACTCCCAGAATTCCTGAGCCAGCAATGACCCTTTATGACCTGTTACTGGCTCAGGAATTCTGGAAATCCCATCCCTGTGCTATATTTGTTGGATTGACATTCTCCCTGGCAGCATTTCCGCAAGTGTGCAAACTAATGTGGCATCTGCCAACCTCAGAAGCTGGTAGGAATTTAAGCTCTTAGTTGATCTTTCCCAGACACTGCAGCTCCAGAGGAAAAGCTATTATTTATTATCTCTAAATTTAAGGTTATTAATTGCATCAGTCAAAAAAAGAGAAAGAACCAAAACATCGTAAACAGCAATAATGAACATTGCCAAATGCTAATTCCCCCTGCTTGCCAACGGTGCCTGTGTTTGATTGATTTTTTTTTATACCTCTTCCCAGAAGTATTAAATTAAAAATGATTCAGAGCTGCAGGATCATTGATCAAGCTTGGAGTTGATAGAAGAATACACACACACACTCAACATTAAAGGTCCTTGCAATTCGGCTGTTATTGCCTAGCCCTTGGGATAGGCATGCTGGTCACCCTAAATTGATTTGTTTTCCTTTAGACAGTCCCAAGGGATAGATCTAACGTTAGGTTAGGAATCATACATTTTGGGTTGGCTTCCTTGTAGCTTCTTGAGTAAGCAAACCATCATTGAAAAAATCATTCACACAGCATGCTAACCCACAGCATGCTTTAGTAACTAGTGGCTGGTTTGACACTACATACTCAGTTCTCACAAGATTTTCCTAGTTTTGCCATACTGTGAATCCAGGTCAGGTCTCACCTTTGCCACCAGCAGCTCAGGTTGTTGGTTTTTAATGGCAATGTGCTGTATGTTCCTGCGAAGCAGGAATCTAATCTCTTTGTGGCTTCAACCAAAGGTTTATTAAATGAAATACATGGGTAAAGCCTAGCTCCTCACTAGATATGGCTTATTAGCCACAGGATTAGAGAGCAAGTATACCAGGAAGGCCACTGGAAGAAGTAAACATTGAGGTGACATGCTCCTATCAATCCCAGTCATCATGGCTAGTGGGAAAGGATGTTGGGAATTGTAGTATGGACCCATTTGAATACAGCAGATCATTTACCTCTGATGCGGAGAAAGAAAAAAAAGGAATAAACTGAACAAATCCAAGAAACAAATTAGTCAATAACTACTTGTTGCTCGGGTGAAGATCTGTTTTGCATATTGGGGCAAAGGTGCAATTGAGTTCATTCTTTCTCTTTTTAACCAAAAGGGTGCTCATTGCAAGGCATATTTCCTGCAGCTTTGTTAGCTCTTAAATGCTTTCCAAGGAACTTTTAGAAAACTAGCACTTTTCTCTAGCAATGTGAAATGATAAATTCATACCCAGCTTTCTGGAAATCTCATTTACTTGTGGTATCTTCAAGGATGAAGGGAAGCAAAGATTGAGTAAGACTTGAGTTCAGGTACTGGAAAATTGTTATCACTTAAAGCTTCCGAGTAACCTACTCCAAATTTGTGGTGGAATAGATGTTAACATCCCATATGGGCTATTCCAATGACTTTATCACTTACAATGAGGTCATTTGGGGTATCATTTTGTTTTATCATGGCACCTGGAGGGCATTGGTAACTGTGACAGCATCTTCTCTTTCACTGATTTTCTACCTCTGTGATGCCTTTTGCTCTTAATGATGGGATGTGCTTGCCAGTTACAGACTGGTAACCCTAACAATAGCACTTAGACTTATATACTGCTTCACAGTGCTTTTACAGCCCTCTCTAAGCGGTTTACAGAGTCAGCGTCTTGCCCCCAACAATCTGGGTCCTCATTTGACCCACCTCAGAAGGATGGAAGGCTGAGTCAACCTTGAGCCTGGTGAGATTCGAACTGCCAAATGGCAGGCAGCCAGCAGTCAACAGAAGTAGCCTGCAGTACTGCACTCTAACCACTGTGCCACCGTGGCTCTAATGTAGGATGCACTGAGCCATATGCTAGCCAAGAAATTATATTGCTTCATGCTGTGTGAATCGAGCCTTTGTGGTTAGTTTGTAGTGGGTGAACTTTGCACATTTGGTTAATGAGTAAACAAACCATATTTATGTTAACTGGGGCTAAGCGTGCCATTCGCAGTCTTTATTCAGTTTGTACAGCTACACATCTCAAGTGACTCTGGGCAGCACACAAATTTAAAATAAAATGAAAACAATGACAACAATGCAAAAATTGAAATATACATCAGGCAAGAAATATACTCCGTAATCACTAGCACAAGCAAGAAACAGGTGTCTAATCGATGAATGGAGCAACGGCCCAATTAAGCATCAACCCCTCTTGTGTTCAAAATGCAAATTCTGTTTTAATAAACAGAAGCATACGAAGATCTTCTACAGGTGGACGGTGCACCACAACTGACTAGCAAATCTTATGAGATGAAGCAAGGGAGCCAAAACGTGGGATCTGGTTTTGCAGACCCTTTCTTCAAAAATCTGGACAGGACTCACAGATCTCCTCTCCTTGCCTTCATTTTTCCAGAGAGTGATTTATTCGGTCCCTTATCTGCCTGAGCTGCCTTGCCGCATGAATTACGATCCAGGTTCATTTAGCACCACCATTTCCTCCTTAGCGAATGTACTATTAAATATTTTGGCTCCCCTGGTACATGCCAGTTTCTCTATTTACAGCTGTTCCCCATGCAACAACCCCCCCAACCGCATTACCCCTGCTTCCTCCGGTTATGCTCTGTGGCCCCGTAATGACCACGGAGATAAATAAAAGGCATAATTCTTCCCAGCTGTTGTTCTTTCTCCCAGCCACTGTCACTGCTATTATTTTTGTTGTTGCCCTGTGTGGTCATATATATATAATAACAAGGAAAACAATTCTTATTTCTTGGGTAATTACAATAAATAAAAAGCTGAGAGGGGAGGCGAAAGGGATTTTTTTTTTAAAAAAAATGCAATTTACTCTGGATGTACTCAGTGCTAGGTTGGCCCCACTGGGCACAGGGAGGGAAAGACTAGCTAATTAGCAGCCAGGTGTCACAGTCACAAAAACTCAGCTGCCTCCTTGCAACCTTGGGCTTTTGAAATTGACTAACTTGCTGCCTGGGGTGTTTTCAAGACTGGTGATCCATCATCAGCTTCAGTTACTGCATTGTTCTCTGTTATGCTCTGAGCTGCAACCCTCTTGAAGAGCTTTCGCCAACCTGGTGCTCTCGGGTGCCTTGACTATCAATTCCCCAAATCCTTAGCCTCCATGCCAGCAATCCCCAACCTTTCTGGCACCAGGGATCAGTTTCATGGAAGACAATTTTCCCATGGACTGGGAGGGGATGGTTTTGCATGCAACCTAGATCCTGTGCATGCACAGATGAAGCTTTACTAGCTCGCCTGCCACTTGCATGTCCTAGCTCCTAACAGGCCATGGACCAGTACCCATCCATAGCCCAGAGGTTAGAGACCCCTGCTCTATACTCACTAGGGACTTAAGGAACTGATTTCTAACACATCTAGAGAGTACTGGGTTGGAGACAGTTGCTCTGTGACTTTGACACATTCCCATATCTTCCCTTTTTTTTTTCTGTGACTCATATTGTCATGCAGGTGACCACCAAATGAGCCAGTACAATCTTTTCTATGGCTTCTCCATGTTATTTGGCACATTCAACATAGGTCAGATTGCAGATCCTTCTTAATAAAGTGTGCAAACCTCTCATCCAGTCATCCTCTCATTTTGAACTGCTTCTACCTCAGTGGAAGAGGACTATCACTTTAAGAGAATTAGCAAGGGGTTTTGGGTTTTCTTTTGGTCTTTGGTCCTTTAGTTTTGCAAGCCAGTAAGGAAAATGTTGTGTTTTTTTTCCTTTTTCAAATTGCTCCATCACCCTATAGCTTCTATAACACCCTATAACAGAGGGATACAATCAAGATCAAGTGAGATACTAACTCCACTCTATAAAGCCTTAGTAAGACCACACCTAGAATACTGCATCCAGTTTTGGTCACCACACTATTAAAAAAAGATGCTGAGACTTTAGAAAGAGCACAGAGAAGAGCAACCAAGATGATTAGGGGACTGGAGGCCAAAACATATGATGAACAGTTGCAGGAACTGGGTTTGGCTAATCTAATGAAGAGAAAGACCAGGGGAGACATGATAGCAGTCTTCCAATATTTGAGGGGCTGCCACAGAGAGGAGGGGGTCAAGCTATTTTCCAA
>JANHFL010002124.1:157682-181307 GCA_032468155.1 Oxyrhabdium leporinum
ATAAGAACCCAAGATATACATACAAATACCCGCGAAAACCTCAAGAAACATATATATATATATATATATATATATATCTCTTAGGAAGCACCCTGGCAACGAAGGATTGTACTTCCCTTCCCTTTGCCGGTTATTCCACATAACGTGGGACCCATTATGGAGAAAGCCGAATTTTATCATCGAGGCTAAAACATCTCTGTCGAGGGACATGTGATGATGACCCACAAATTGCGGAGCAGATTATTTGGGAATAGGCGGTCCTGTAAGTAGCTTGGCCATAAGCCTTGTCAAGCTTTATAGATGACCGTAAGCAGCTTACAGGTGAGCTCGGAGAGAACAGGCAGTCGGTAGTTTCAACCCCGGGGAGGGGGGGGGAAATGTAGGGCATGAGAAGGCCCAGGCCTGCTCCTTCCAGGGCCAGCTGCGATTCCGATAGCTGTTTGTCTATCTAGTCTTTTGAAGTTGAACCGTCTTGAATTTGAAATGCCTGGCTCGATTCCGAAGCAGTTGTCTCAAGGTCAAAACAGTTGTTCCGAATGCAACCGGCTGTCCTTTGGGAAGCATTTCAAGCTTGGAAACGCTCTCTTCTGAGCTTGAAATGCTTCCGGGTATCAGGAGGTACCAGCCCAGACCGTTTCTTGGTTCAGAGGAAGGAGAAGGAAGGAAGAATGTCAGGGGAACGCTGGTGGCTCTAAATCTTCTGCTGACTCTACCCAGCGGTTTCATACAGGAATTAAATAGCTCTGGAGATGAGTATTTCCCGAGGCACCTTTCAATAAGATGATCAGCGAGCTGAGCTACACAGTCTTCCAGTGTCTCTTATTTTTTATTTATTTTTTGGGGAGGAATTAGTCCGTAACCACTCCATGATCCAACGCTATTTCAGGAGAATATAGTGATTTCACAAGAGAACAGCAATTGCCATTATCTCCTAATAGAAAGTTGTCCTTCAGGACAACCCAGGAAAATTCTGACCAGAAACTAAAATGAATTTAGATAATAATGAGCATCTTGTAACAGCATCTGTAGTACGATGATCTTGTTGATTACATTAAAAATAAATAAATAATTGGATTTCTTCAATGAATTGAGGCCTCTTGTTTATTGTCCTCTGTCAAAGTATACAACTATTTATTTATTTATTTTGCAAAGCTTAGGGACAGGAATTCCCATTTCACGGATGGAATCTGAAAAGATTAAGTTTTTCGCTAGCAAGTCACAAGATACATGTTGCTGATTTGTAGGATTGTAAGCAGGGCTCTCCAACCTTGGCAACTTTAAAGGCTTGTGGCCTTCAGCTCCCAGCTGAGGAATTCAGGGAGCTGAAGTCCCCAAGTCTTACAAGTTGCCAAAATTGGAGAGCCCTGTTTCCGCAGTACGACATGATTTCCAGTTTAAATTCGCTGCACTGTAGTCGAAGCATCATAATGAATTGCACCCGACAAGCACAAAATGGACACCCGTAGCAGCTTTGCAGTGATTCGTTCAAACGAGTATATATTTAACATTTTTCTTCTCCATGAACAGTGTCCTAATTATTATTTGCATGCAAATTGCATGGATCCGTTTGTTGTAAGTTAAAGGGCATGTCGGCTGAGTTTTTTTTTCAGTGTGTCAAAATGTGTTTTGAAGCAGCTCTCTGTTTTCCTATACAAGGGTAAACATCCATTTGTATTTTAGCATTTACAGGAGGAGAGTGCCCCCTGGTGGTATCACCGCTTCTTAACATCAAGCCAAGAAAAAAAGGACACCCCCCCCACCCCGACAATTAGATCATTTAGCATTGCAACTAAACCCACCCAAGACTGGTTCAAGCTGCGTTGTTTGCTCAGAAGAGAGAGGTTTTAAGTATTGTGGAGCCTTGTTTTATGAATGTGGCAAGCGTGGTCTACCACGGATCAACTTTCCGTGTCAATTTATCCTATTGAGTATGGTGTCATCAGTATAGCAGTTTGAAAGGACTGGGATTTAAAAAAAAAAAATTGTGGAGAGGAGAGGATTTGAAATTCATTTATCTAGATGGTTTTATCTAAACTTAGATACATTTCATCAACAGTTCCCCCCCTCCCCCAGAACTGGATGTGACAACATGATCCCAACAATCCTGGGAAGGCAAAGTTTATAGGAATGAGTCCAACGGCAGCATTTTCTCTTCCTGTCTTGACTAAATTGCCATTATAATCACTAAATCACTATGGTTTAGTTAATCCCTGAAACACGTTCAACTGTTATTCGGGTTGAATGTTAGAAAATAGATTAGATTCCAGTTCCTTTAATGGATGTGCTCAAACAGAAGCTGGACAGCCGTGAAGAGTGCTTTAATCTGGATTCATTCATCAAGGTGGGAGTTGAAAGCTGTTCCAATGTTCAGCCCAACGGCCCCTTTCAATTCTATGACTCTATCATAGTTAATCAAAACAAAAATATATGTGCTGCTTGATTACCTCAATGGAGATATAAAAAAGGTACCGGAAGAAAAGAACCTCAGAGTTTGTATTTGGCCAATGCATGTCTGAATTCACTTCAATGCATCTTTATTTTGTTTGACTACTTTCATTTTTTTCTGGTCACCATTCACAGAACACACAGCGGTTAAGTAGTTCTCAGTCCACGCAAGCTCTTGCGACACCAGTTGTATCTATGACAACTCCAAGCTTGCCCCCACAAGGACTGGTCTATTCCGCCATGCCTACAGCTTACAATACTGGTAAGTTACTCCTTTATTGACTCTTCATCGCTCCTCTCCTGTTTTCTTCATGACTGCCGCATTCAAAGGATTTCTAAGCCTTTAGGCAATCCTGGCTTTGCAACATTCAATTGTGGCCAGCAAAAGTCACGAATATTGAATTATTGCTCAAAATTATGGGCTGCTCTTCACAGAATAGTTCATACAAGGCTAAATCTTTTAAACTAAATGATCCAGTTGAACACATAACAAATAGTACAATAATTTTTAAAAAAAAATCACAGCAGCCTAAAACTAAATCATGTATAGCAGAGTGGTATAAGGGAGAGGTTTGGTAAATACCGCGGAGGGAAATTATGATAGAAGAGCCAGTTTGGTGTGATGAGGCTAGAGACTGGGGAGACGGTGAGTTCTAGTCCTGTTTTAGGCACGAAACCAGCTTGGTGACCTTGAGCCGGTCACTTTCTCTCCGCCCTAGGAAGGAGGCAATGGCAAACCATCTCTGAAAAACCTTGCTAAGAAAACTGCAGGGACTTGTTCAAACTGTCTCTGAGGATCAGACACAATTAAACAGAAGAGGGGGGGGAAATATGAGATGGGTTTGGTAAATTTTAGAGAAGGATTAATTTTGGGGACTTTGGTCTGAGAATTTATATGGAGGAATCAGTGGCACGAGCTTCCCTCTGAAACAGGGGAATGAAGCAATGGTGCTTTCATCCCACAGTCAATGCCACGATTCCCCCTGATGGATGTGAAACAGTGCCTCGTTTACATGCTCAGAAATCTTGTATATACTCGTGGAAAAAACTGTCTAGCCAGTATCAACTAATAGATAGGAAAAAACAATGTTGCAGCATAAATCATTGCTCTTTCACAGGAACCCATTTTTATCCCTATCTTTCCCCAAGAGGCAGAGGGATATATTAAGAGAACAGTATTAGAAAGTGATTAAGTGCTGAAAAGCGTTTGCAGCTTCCTCTCCTTCCATATGTGAGAGAAAAAGCAGTGGCAATCATGAAGTGAAATAACTTCCTGCATGTTAATCAGAAGTGACAGCTATTTAAGCCCTGATTTTAAAAACCTAATATTTAAGTTCCCGAATCAAATCCTGGAGACATCTGTTCCATAAGGCTGCAGGGGGCCCCCACCTGCAAAAGTGAGGGTGGGGGGATCATTTCTCCATTACTTCTGGAACAATAATCAGACAACAGCTTTAAGTACTCTTCAATTTACTTACCATTAATCTTCAGATGGGCTTCCTGAACTGTTTGCATCTTAATTGGTATTCTTTCGAGTTGGTTTCCAGTCTGTTCCCTTCTCACTTCCTCCATATCCTGCCTTCCTCCCTCCTTCCAAAAGCAGCAGAGACTAATTTTATTTCTGAAGTTTGTAAGCTATTTGGAGAGCTTTTTGAAGGCTTAATTGCAGAGTAAATGATACTTTCAATAATGTTGCTAATAAGATTTGAGTCCTTGGCTGTTTTGCAATTCACAAAGTTGTGTGTAGATATAAACAGAAATTGGATAGCGTGATCCCTCTGGGTTTGCTCTTAAAGGAATTAACAGGACCCTGTTACTCTTTGGAATAATCTTGGTTTTTCTCCTGGGAGTCCACCTGAATTTCTTGTGTAAGAGTTGTGTCAAGGACTCTGCGTCTGCTCTCTGCTCAGAAATGAAAGATGGCCTTAACAGACTTCCCGTGTTTCAGCATCTCAAGTAACCTGCCCATATACTTTCCTTGAGCCAAAAAATTTTTTAAAAAATGAACTTGAGAGTTAATCCTTAGAGATTGGGGACAAATTAGTTTGGCTTGCATCTTTGTACCAATTTACCTAATCTACAAAAGCAGTAAATAGGACCTCACAATTGTTTTAGCTGTTAGCAATCAGTCTGCGAGGTGTAGAAAAAAAACACAAACCTTTATAACTTTGCCACAAATGCTTAACACAAAATCCCTTGTATTTTTCTCTCCTGTTTCAGATTACTCCTTGACTAGTGCAGACCTGTCAGCCCTGCAGGGGTTTAACTCCCCAGGAATGCTGTCATTAGGACAAGTTTCTGCCTGGCAACAGCATCATCTAGGACAGGCAGCTCTCAGCTCTCTTGTGTAAGTAGGAGACCATTCTTGCAGCTTCCTTGAATTCCCCATCTTGGGAACCCCACAACCTCTGATCATGTTTGAGTCGATTCTGTTCAGTGCAGTGTTCTTTACTTTCTAGCTTTTAGTTAGTTGGATATGCCCGGTTGTTTTCTCGGGAGGAATGCCGATTTATGACTTGCAAAACTCCTGCATTTTTGCAGGTTTAAGGAAAAATCATGTCACCACACCACAAAGAAGATGTTGAGGCTCTAGAAAGAGTGCAGAGAAGAGCAGGATGATTAGGGAACTGGAGGCTAAAGCATAGAAAGAATGGTTGCAGGAACTGGGCATGGCTAGTCTAGTGAAGAGAAGAGAAGAGAAGGACCAGGGGAGACATGAGAGCAGTCTTCCAATACTTGAGGGGCTGCCACAGAGAGGAGAAGGGGGTCAAGCTATTCTCCAAAGCCCCTGAAGGCCAGACAAGGAATAATGGATGGAAACTGATCAAGGAGAGATTCAGCCTGGAAATAAGGAGAAATTTTCTGACACTGAGAGCACTCAACCAATGGAACAGAAGTTGCCTTCAGAAGTTGTGGGAGCTTCATCAGTGGAGGCGATTTCAAGGGGAGATTGGACTGCCATTTGTTGGGTGATGGTGTAGGGTCTCCTGTTTGGGTGGGGGGTTGCACTAGATGACCTACAAGGTCCCTTCCTACTCTGTTAATCTATATCTTCTCTGGCTGCCTGACTTGAAAAAAAAAATCCCATTGGGAAGAATTCTGTCTTAATGCGTTTCCTTTGGACTGAATTAAAGCATGGTGAGTTTGTAAGACTACTCTAAGACTGCTCATAGAGCGCTGGTGAGATAACTGTACAGAGAGCAGCAAAGCACAAAAACATGCAACGTAAACTTGGCACTGCAGAGCAAGAGCTTAGTAACAGTAAGAACTTCACACTCAGACCACCCTAATTGGAGTGGGGGAGTGGTCTCAATTAGGAAAACAATTTAAGAGGCCATTTATTTTTCTTCAGATTGAATAAGAATTGAAAAACATGAGAAAAATATTGACACAACACTTAAAAATATTGGCACATCACTTAAGAAAACAGCTAGCCAAAGAGCACCCACAGAGAACTCCCAGGTGTAATTATAAAAAAAAAGAATGGCTTTCCTCAGCATGATGATATATAATAATAACTAACTCAGGGCTGCAGAAATATCAATTCTGTTGTATGTTATGTCTGGTTCTTGGGATTTGAAGTTTGGTGGCATAGAATGAGATACTTTATCAGAAGAGGAAGGGATTTGCTTTCAGGACTGAGTCTACATAATTGCACAATTCTTGAAACCGCAATGCAAGAAGTTGTGTTCTGGTAGTTCTTTCTGACTTGAAGGGCTCCTGTTGCCATTGGTGGTGAATTCACTCTTCTCTAACAGTTCTGGAAGACATCAAGCTTTATAATATTGTGCTAAATGTGCTCTGCTGTATACCACTAGTTTTCCACCCCTGTAGAAGAGTTTTTCTGTTTTTTCTACTTTATATTCAGAATGCTTTAGAATTTCTTTTGAATTTTTCCAGCTGATTCTTGATGACATAGAAAAACAGAGTTGGAAGGGACCTTGGAGGTCATTTGGTCCAGCCCTCTGCTCCATCAGGAGAGTCTATACCATTTTACTCAAATGGCTGTTCAGTCTCTTCTTGAAAGCCTACAGTGATGGGGCACTTACAACTTCTGAAGATAAGCCGTTCCACTGGTTGATTGTTCTCACTATTAGGAAATTTCTCCTTAGTTCTAGATTGCTTCTCTCCTTGATTAGTTTCCATCCATTGTTTCTTGTCTTGCCTTCTGGTGCTTTGGAAGCTGACCCCCTCTTCTTTGTAGCAGCCCCTCAAATACTGGAACACTGCTACCATGTCACCCCTAGTCCTTCTTTTCACTAGACTAGATATACACAAATTCTTCATTTGTTTTAACCTCCAGCCCACTATTCATCTTCGTTGCTCTTCTCTGCACTCTTTCCAGAGTCTCAACATCATTTTTATATCGCGGTGACCAAAATTGGATGCAGTATTCCAAGTGTAGCCATACTAAGGTTTTGTAAAGTGGTACTAATACTTGATGTGATCTTCATTCTATCCCTCTATTAATGCAGCCTAGGAGTGCATTGGCTTTTTTGATTAATGCCGCATATTGTTGGCTCATACTTTCTGCTGTTGAGGGTATTTTCTGTTTTACATTTTTTCCATCACTTTTAAGCCATTCTTAACTGCCCATCCTTTCCTGTCTCAAACATCCCAGTGGGATATATTCCTTACAATATCTTCTCTTAGGATTTATTTGAGTTTTGGAAGCCAGCCCATTGAAATGATGATCTTACAGTGAGAAGCAAGACATATTAACTCCACATTTAAAAACAAAAAATCAGAATTCACTTTTTCTTAAAAAAAAAAAAGATGAAAACATCTCTGTCATCAAAAAAGAATGAGAAGTGTTAGGGAAAACTTTCAGAGAAGCAGTATAGTACATACCTGCTTTCCCATCTTGGACAAACAAATCCTTTAAAGTTTAAAGGAACCCCGATAAAAATAAATGAACAAAAAAAAATGAATTCCTTATCATCCCTTCCTTCTCATTCAGTCCTGTGTGTTTATTCCTATCGAATCAATGAACGAGAAAGAGTGAGGCACCTTTGTTCATTTTCTTTTATTTTCCTTAAAAGCAGCTGCCCACACCTTCCGAGCTGCAGATTCTAAGAAGGGTGATAAAACTAGCTGAACTAGCTAGTGAGGTTATCACAGGACAAGCATTTAAAAAAAAAACAGTGCCATCCTTTGGTCATAAAAGCAAATTTTGCAGGGCTGGGATAACGAAAGCAGTTTTGAATTTGGAAAGGTAGGGGATGAAATGAGTCTCTACTGCTTATCTTTGGAAGTGATTGTAGACATAAGAATAAATAGACTCATAGTCTATTGATAGGGCTGAATGGGACCTTGGAGATCCTCTAGTCCTCCTACTAGAATGGCTTCTACTTGCAGTAATTGTAGTAGGATTACTTCTGGAAAGGGATTATACAGTAGGTAGTCCTCGATTTACAACAGTTCATTTAGTGACCGTTCAAAGTTAAATTGTTGAAAAAAGTCACTTAGGACCATTTCTTCACACTTGTGACCACTGCAGCACCCCATGATTACGTGATCAAAATTTAGACACTCGGCAACTGACTCATATTTATGACAGCTGCAGTGTCCCGGGGTCATGTGATTGAAATTGTTTTGAATTGAAATTTTTGGGGGGTTAAGGGATGTACAACCTCTGCACAGAAGGGCACTGTACCATTAGAGAAATACTACTCCTGAGCACTCCTGGTGCCATTATGTGCATGTGTGATCACATCATAGATGCATTATTATTTTTTTTTAAGAAATAATCCATTAGGTCAAGGAGAAAAAAAGAAACAGCAGCAGCATATTAAATACTGAAGAGATAATAGCTTGCTGTCCAGATCCTTTGCACACAGTGAATATCTGCAGAACGCTTTAGATTACTAAGATTTGATACAGATATAGGTAAACCAATTTGTTGGCTTGATAAATCTGGAAACAAGGTTTGCTATAAAGGATACTCTCCAAGCAGTTACGATCTTTCTTAAGTAAGCATCATGTATTATAAATCAGTAAACTAAGATTTGGGCTGGGTAAAGCCCATTTTACTAGCGAGCAAGTGACTGGATTTACTTGGTTGTTAATCTCCCTGTCTATTGGGAGCAATTCATTTGACTTCCCAAAAAAGGGAAGCTGTGGCCTCTTTTAGTAGAGAAAAAACAAAACAAATATAGAGACGCTCGTCCACATGCAATATATAAAATATGGATGGGTCTAGAGCACAGTTCTTATTTCTTAATGTACAGTGCCTCCATTTTATGAGTTTCTCCATATAAATTTTCATGATTCAGAAACAGTACAACACAGAAAGTCTAGCACTGATGTATTGGATCACATAGGTTTGCCTTGGTCTCCACTGGAATTCTTTAGGAGAGTTGATATTTCTCACAAACTCTTGTAATGAGAAATGTTAAGTCTCCCTAAATAATTCTGATGGAGACCAAGATCCAAATAGCAAAAGCACTTAGATTTATATACTGCTTCACAGTGCTTTACAGCCTTCTCTAAGTGGTTTACAGAATCAGCATATTTCCCCCAACAATCTGGGTCCTCATTTTACCCACCTCGGAAGGATGGAAGGCTGAGTCAGCCTTGAGCCTGGTGGGATTAGAACTGCCAAATTTCAGGCAGCTGGTATGCAGCAGAAGTGACCTGCAGTACAGCACTCTAACCACTGCGCCACCGAGATAGCCTATATCATCCAGTACCTCAATAGTAATAGCACTTAGACTTATATACCGCTTCACAGTGCTTTACAGCCCTCTCTAAGCGCTTTACAGAGTCAGCAATAATCTGGGTCCTCATTTTACCCACTTCCGAAGGATGGAAGGCTGAGTCAACCTTGAACCAGTCAGGAGCAAACTTCTGGCAATGAGCCGTCAGACTGCAATACTGCATCCTAACCATTGCGCCGTCATGTCTCTTATCAATGCAAGGATTTGTGTCAAACACGACCATTGTTTATTGATGGATTATTTATAGGCAATTCTCACTGTCTTTCCTCTCTCCTTTTTCCACTAA
This sequence comes from Oxyrhabdium leporinum, assembly GCA_032468155.1. NCBI lineage: Eukaryota > Metazoa > Chordata > Lepidosauria > Squamata > Cyclocoridae > Oxyrhabdium > Oxyrhabdium leporinum. The sequence continues at coordinate 167,133 of JANHFL010002124.1, forward strand.
CCCTTTCTCCTTTTCTTCTCAGCCCTAACCCCCTTATTTTTTCTACTCCATTGTAAGACTCCATATATCTTTTGCTTTGAGGAAAGCCACATTAGTCAGTGCAGCCCAAAATCAAGCATTTGCTATCACCAGTTTTATTAAAAGGCATAAGATGTCATGAGATACAGCTTACTTCATTAGATACAGGCTGTGTAAACTGAGCTCACAAGAGTTTGTGCCTTCAGGTTAGAATGTTATTTTTTTCCCTCTTGCAAGAGTCTCATCTTATACCACCTCTCTGAAAATTGTGATGCTGGAAGTAAGAAATTTTGGAGAGAAAACTAATTTGTTTTTAATTTTTAAATCTAGATTCCAATTTCATTTAAGTCGAACTTTGTTTAGTATTAATTCATCTTTAGGAAAGCTAGCACCTGCAGAGGGCATCCTTTGCAAAGAAAAATAGCGTGTAAGAAAATAAGAAAAAAAATGGCATTTTTTTTCTTAATATGAGGCTTGCTAGCTTTTCTAGAGATCTGCACAGTTTTTCCCATAACACTCTGACTGAAAAAGACTTAATTTTGTGTTTCCTTATATTAATAAGAGAATTAAAGGCTGGTGGTAATAAAATTGCATTGACTAATTTTCTAAGCATAACTTGCCCGTGAACCCTTTTGCATCTGCATTACATGTTTATGGAAGAGAAACAATGCTTATTTAGATAGCCCTCCAGCTGCACAAACAATAAAATAGGAAAATGTGGGTATGTTCTAAGCCAAAGCCGCTTAAATGGCAAGATGATCCCCAACTGATTGATGGTCATGTTCTTCTCTGGGTTTCTCAATACTAATCTTCCAGAATTTTCTTCATTTAAGAACATTCAGAAGATCTGGGGGAACATGATAACTGTCTTCCAGTACTTGAGGAGCTGTCACAGAGAGAGGGGATTGACTTATTTCCCACAGTACTAGAGGGCAGGGCAAGAAGCAATGGGAGGAAGCTTGTTAAAGAGACATCCAACCTAGAACTCAGGAGAAATTTCCCGACAGTGAGAACAATTAATCCATGAAATAGCTTGCCTCCTGGAGATGTGGTTCTCCATCACTAGAGGTTTGGAACAATATACTGGACAACCATTGGGCTGGGATGGTGTAAGATCTTGCCTTGAACAAGGGGTTGGACTAGAAGACTTCTGAGGTCCCTTCCAGCCCTATGAATCTAGGAGTTCTATGAGTAATTCTAGTAATTCTATTTCAATTAGCTCTCTTTCTCTTTATTAAAAAAAAAAAACATCTTCTCAATATTTGGGTTGTGTTTTGGCTTTCTGCTCTTTTGTGTGCTCTTTTGCTCTCACTGTTGCCACTTACCCAGTGGAAGAACATTTTTAATGGGGATACAGTTGACCTTCTCGAAATCTGCCTGGAGCTCCTCTGATTTAAGGCAAGATATAAATGATTTAAAATAAATGAATAATTTCTCACTTGCGAGAAGGACTGAGATGACAAAGGCCTCACATGGAAAGGCACTTAGCACATATTTCCATTATTCTCCCTCTTTTCTTTTTTTGGTCTTTGGAAAATCATCCACATGTTTTAAAAAAATAATCTCCTTTAGCAAGGGCACACAGTCTGATTACCCCCCCCCCATCTGCCCCCCACCTCAGATGTTTTGTATTTCAACTTTTGTCACCCCAATCACTAGGGCCAAAGGACTATGGGTGTTGTAGTCGAACATTTTTGGGGGGCTGAAGGGAATCCAGAGGGCCAGCATTTGGGCTGTTTTTAGGGGCAGAGCTTTGAGATGGGTATAAGAGGCAACATAGGGGCTTTAAGCCCCTTAGAATCTTATAACATCTGATTCCATCCTTTTGAAATATGGAAAGTCAACTAGAGAATAGTTTCTATATATAATTTAAATAGGAACAATAGTTATTTTCTGATCTGGTCATTTTGCAAATTAGAACAAACTCACAGTGGTGGATATGAGATCAGAGATACTCTTTGGGTTATTTATAAAGAGAGGTTGTTTCTCTCTCTCTCTCTCTCTCTCTCTCTCTCTCTCACACACACACACACACCACTTAAATAAAGGGCACAGCTGGACTTGCTATTGCTGGGTAAGCCTTGTCTTGCAGCCATTCCTGCTTTCCAAAAGAATTACTGGCTGCTTAAGCTACTCATTTGCACATATTCGCATGGCAAATTAAGCCACAGCACCTAGTTAATAGCCATATTTCTGGCCCTGAATGACAAGTAAAGTCATCACATTGCTGACTCACCAAACGTGATCTCTATATTGTACCTTTTGAAGTTTCTACATATATCCCTGGTATGTTCCCTAGAGTGCCTTTGTCTAAACGTAACAGCAAACTTTGCTGGGAAACCAGAAGCATTGGTGTCAGATCTAAGTTCAATCCATTCTCCTTTCTTCCTTCATTTATTCCCCTTGATCAAGCAGGAGAACCTGTACTATTTCAGATAAGAAGAGACTAGACAGTCACTTATCTGAAATGGTATAGGTTCTCCAGCTTGAGCAGGGGGCTGGACTACAAGACCTCCAAGGTCTCTTCCAGATCCTATCCTATCCTACCCTACTCTACCCTACCCTACCCTACCCTACTCTATATTCTATTCCATTTCTATTTCTCTATTTCTCTACTTCTCTATTTCTCTATTTCTATTTCTCTATTTCTATTTCTCTATTTCTCTATTTCTCTATTTCTATTTCTATTTCTATTCTATTCTTTCATTCCATTCACTTCCTATCCTCACCTGACGTCTTTTTCTAGCAGAGGCAGACCTTCAGTGCATTCTTGGTGTGCGTATGTATCTGTGACAAATAATCACCCAAGAGAACCAAAACAAAGGTACTTGATAGATCTGGGACTGAGATGAGCCTAAGGAACTGCTGTGCCATAGTCAAATGTTTCTCTTTGATGTACTGAGATGGTGCGGGAAACTCCGTTGACGTTGACGTATAGACAGGGCCCTATTCACAGGATGGGAAGCCATTGTGTGATAAATGACACAATAAGTCAAGAGATTCCTGCAATCCATCATGCTGATGTCCTCTTTTCTGCCATGACAAGCACTGACTGGAAGAGAATCTGAAGAATGGGCTACCTGCCTAGACTATGTGGGAAGCATGTAGGGTTTGACACCTATGTTGGAGGTAGCCAAGGGTGCTGCAGACTTTATTTATTTGACTCATGGGATTTTTTTTTCTGTGCTCAGAATCATACATAATGTGTTCTCTATGCTGCATGAAGCAACACACAATTTTCTAGGTTGACTTGGATTTTGTAATAATGTGGTTGGCTATGTTTATTGAGTTTTTTCTTGTGTTATGCTTTGTGTAAGGTTTTTATCTGCATTTGTATTTAGGTCTAGATAAGAAATAATAAGAAATATAATGTAATACTGTATATAGAGGAAAAGATGAGGAGTGCTACTTTATCCTTACAATTTTACAATATTTTACCTTTACAATACCTACAATACTTTATCCTTACAATATTTTATCCTTACAATAGCCCTGTGGATAAAAGATAAAGCAAGATTTTACACCAAGGCAGGAAAAACCAAAGGTACAGATTAGGTGAAACCTGGCTCAAAAACAGTAACTGTGAGAGGGACCTTGGAATCTAGTAGACAGTCACTTAAACATGAGGCAGTAGTGTGTGGCAGCAGCCAAAAAAAGCTACTACAATCCTTTGTTGTATAAGGCATAGAATCAACATCACATGAAATATTAGTACCACTTTATAAATCCTTAGTAAGAAGAGCAACTAAGATGATTAAGGGCCTGGAGACAAAAACATATGAAGAACGGTTGCAGGAATTGGGTATGGCCACTCTACAGAAAAGAAGGACTAGGGGTGACATGATAGAAGTATTCCAGTATTTGAGAGGGTTAACCTATTCTCAAAGCACCTGAAGGAAAGACAAGAAACAATGGATGGAAACTAATCAAGGAGAAAAGCAAGCTGGAATTAAGGAGAAACTTCCTAACAGTGAGGACAATTAACCAGTGGAACTGCTTGCCTCCAGAAGTTGTGGGTGCTTCATCATTGGAGGCTTTTAAGAAGAGACTGGACAACCTTCTACCTGAAATGGTATAGGGGCAGGGGGTTGGACTAGGTCCCTTCCAGCTCTATTCTGATTGATTGATACTGATAGAAAAGGGGAGAATGAGATTCTTGCTATATCAGCTTAGAAAACCAAGTACAAAAGAATATAACTCAAGGCAGAGTGTTCATGCTGGAAGCATTCAAGCATCATAGGTAGGGATGGCAAAGAATTTTCTTTGACATTCTGGACTACACTAATGGTCACTAGTGAGTCAATAGAAGTCCACTGACTCCTTGGTAATTGATTTTAGTTCCAAGATCAATCCTGAGATTGCTCATGTATAAGAAATGGCTTCAATATGTATACCTAGCCTCCTTCTGAAACAACCTGTAGTATTTCCTTCCTTCTGTTTTCCATGTAATCTCCTTTTACTGTTTCTTTCTTCTCAAAAACTGCCCCCTGCATGATTCCCCATCACTCTCCCTATCCATCCAGTCTGCTTTCTCCACAAGCAGTGTGTGTAGTAGGCGTGGGTAAAATTGGCTGCTTTGATTAGAAACAGGTGAACTGGAAGGAAGATAATAGTCTACTCTTCCCACAACTGATCTTTCAACAAGGGGTCAGTGATGGGGGTCAGCAGCTGTAATCAGAGACCCAATGCATGAAGGAAGAGAGGAGGGAGAATCTATATCACCTAATAAACTGCTATGGAGCAAACTGGGAAAAAGACATATTGGACATTCTCTGAATCTCAGTCATTTTTGTTTTCAAGGGGTGTCATGATAAAGATAACATTGATGGATCCAGAGATGCAGAAACACTGCTGATTTTGAACATAATTGCACCCATCCTATTTTCTAATCCAAATTGATTGTTTCAAAAGTGCCTTTTCAAGAGGCAACTGCTCTTCCTTTGTTTTTCCCTGAAGACTTCTCATCCAAGAAGCTTCTTCAGTTCTGACTGAATGGTGGAGAATGAAAGGGTTTATATTTCTTGCATTCATTTGGTCATTGCCTCCTTCTTACTACAGCATTGTTCCTCTTTTTAGTTTTGCCTTATTGAAGTCCATGGGAAAGGACAAGCAACCAAAGTGTTGATCAGAAAGATGACTGGTTTGGTTTCCTAGAATCACCTGTGCACCTCCAGTTCAAATGTTGGTCTTGGTAGATGCCTGACCAATATTTGCTGCTGATTTGCTGCTGATGTTGAAATTCTTTGCAGGACCTGTCTAGTCTGGAATCTAAGTTATAATATGGCTCCAATTCTCTCCTAATATTTTTTTAAGAAGCAGGCTATCCTGTCATTTTTCTGTCTCAAGTATTCTTTTTTTGGTTTCAATTCTATGAGTAGATAGTGTAGGATATTGCCTTCCAACTGGTTCAGAATTTTTGCAATATATATAGACAATGTTCTGGTCATTATTTGGACCTAGCTGTTATTATACTGAGTAACAGGATGCTAAATGTCTCATTAACACCATTTATAGCATATTTTATGTTCAGATTCCACTCAAACTAAAAACCCATTAATAAGTTTTACATCTTCCAAGGCATAGCTTTCATTTCCATGGCACGTTCTCTCCATCACCAAGAAATAATGAACAGAATTTTGCAAATTCCTTTCTTGAGCTAATAATTCTTTAATTATGATATTAGCAGCACATCATACCAAAGAGACAAGAGGAGGATTTAGAAGGACAGCAGAATAATTGATCCTTCAAAATGGAGCATAGGACAGATTTCATTTCCCCCCCTCTTCAAATCTCACTTGATAAAGTGAAGAAGGAAAAGACTGATTGGGCACCTCTTTGCTGCTGGGATCACGCAGTGAATATTTCATTTCCTTGTGAAATGCTTTGAGAGAAAAAGTTTCCCAACTTCCATCACATGGTATTATATCTTTCACTTTGTACAATGTATCTTCATTTATTACTGTGTATTCTGCCACAATGATTCAAGGAAAACACACACACAGTTATGGATGGTATCCACATTATTATTATTTATAGATTTATATGTCACTTATTTCCAAATATCTCAGGGGAACATCCAGTAGAAATATATAAATATTTATGTAACACTAACCAGAATAAATATGCTGAAACTTTAAAATCCATCCTTCTAAACTGTGTTAAGCAAGCTGTGCCCAAATCCAGGTACAACTGGTTGCACTGGAAATGTATTATTACAGAAAAAAAATCAACATTGTTGTTAACCACACATGTGGTGGGACCTGCAGAAGGTGTCCTGTTGAAGATTGTGGGAGAACCTGAGAGAAATTAGGTGGTCCTGTAGACAATTTGAGCCAAAGACATCAGAAGAAGCGAGGAAGTATCAAGCAAGAACTGAATTTTTGAAATGGAGGGTCTTAATATTAAAGATTTAGAAATTCAGTACCCTGGACAGCAGAAATAGAGATTACTAGCTAGGCTGGGATATCATCACACTGGAGGATGTTTGCTACAGCAAAGAGCTGGTGACGTCTTGGGGAAAAATGGCATCTCCCTCCCTCCTCCTCTGTGGGGCAGCCCCTCCTCAAGTATTGGAAGACTTGCTCTCCTGTCTTCCCTGGTCCTTCTCTTCCCTAGAAGAACGAGCCCAGAGGGAGCTTCACTTCCACTCCAAGGAAACCATGGATGCGGCTCCCAGGTTTGGCCATGCCTGCTGGCAGGAAGAGCCACCTAGGAAGACTGAAAGCAAGACTCCTGAGCGGCAGTTGGCCAGACCTGGAAGTCATCGCGTGAAGGATGGAATAAGGGTTGATAGGCTTCCTGCAAGAGGAGGAGTGGATCCCAGTGGCAGAGAGTTCCAGGTGCAGTTTCTAGCTCTCCCTCCCTCTTTGAAGTAGAGTACAGGTAGCACTCGAACGACAATAATTCAGTTAGTGACTGTTCGAAGTTACGAGGGCATTGAAAAAAGTGATTTACGACTGTTTTTCACACTTATGACCATTGCAGCATCCCTGTGGTCACGCGATCCAAATTTGGACGCTTGGCCACTGACTCATACATATGACGGTCGCAGTGTCCCAGGGTCACGGGATTCCCCTTTTGCGACCTTCCGACAAGCAGAGTCCATGGGGAAGCCGGATTCGCTTAACAGCCGTGTTACTAACTGAACAACTGCAGTGATTCACTCAACAACTGGGGCAAGAAAGGTCGTAAAACAGGGCAAAACTCAGCCACAGAAATTTTGGGCTCAATAGTGGCCATAAGTCGAGGACTCCCCGTGCCATCTGTCCCAGCTTTTACCATTTGCCAGGCCCTGGTTTGGTCTTCCTGAAAGATGTCTGGGGATACTCCAGGCTTTTGAGAATGATTTCCTGGGAAAGGGTGTGTGTTAGGTGGGAATCGAGCAGGGCCCACCTCTGCCGCAGTGGAGACCAGCTCCCGGTCCCGGCTGTTCCCCTGCCTGTGCCCACCCCCCGCTGCTGTCTCTCACGCTAGCAGACACAATATCCTGAACGCTGACCACAAGGATGATGGCCATCCCTCCTCTCTTTGGAAGCCAAGAGCAGACATTCCTCTCCGGCTCGAGCTTCCTCAGTTGAAGCTCCGTCCCAGAAAAGGCCCCGAGGAGGCAACTCAATTCGTTTTGGGTGGAAGTCAAGAGACTTCGACACAAACGACCGGTATACTTAGAACATTCTTCTGCACATTTAAGCCACAATGGGCAAAGGCTGCTGGGCTCACAGAGTCCTTGGCGGGACTTCGAAGAGAAGAACAGAAGAGCAGAGTTGGAAGGGACCCTGGAGGTCTTCTAGTCCAACGCTCTGCTCAAGCAGGAGATCTTGGACCATTCCAGGCAGACAGAGTCGTAGCCTCTCTGCACGGAGGGACAACCGGCCAGACTGACCCTCTGTTAGCTGCAAGAGAGCAGATGAAGAGGTTCAGGTGCCAGCAAGAAAGAGTCACGGAGCATTGATTTAATTTGTGTGTTCTTGTTGTTCAGACGCAAAGTTGCATCTGACTCTTTGCGAGCCAGGGGCCGCAGCACACCAGGCGCCCCCATCCTCCACCGTCTCCCAGAATTTGCCCAAATCCACGTTTGTTCCATCGACGACCCTGTCTAACCATGTCCTCCTTTGCTCCCCTTCTCCCTTTCCCAACATCCGGGTCTTTTCCAAGGAGTCCTTTCTTCCCAATTGGTGGGCAAAATATCTGAGCTTCAGTTTCAGGATCTGCCCTTCAAAGGACAGTCAGGGTGGACATCCTTTAGGATCGACTGATCGGATCTCCTTGCAGTCCGAGAGACTCTCAAGAGTTTTCTCCAACATTAACTTGTGGAACTCATAGTTACGTGATAGGGTTGGGGGTTTGGTTCTCCCCGTTTCTGGTTTTCCCAATTTTGTCATATTTCCACATTCATTTTTTAAAATAATCTAAGGCTGAACAATATTGTATTTGTTTTCCTTTGATGCCTGCCATGCTGTCACTCATCCTTTTCATCCTTCCTGCCTTTGATTAAAGACATCACTTCTTTTCCTACATACTTCCTTCTTTACTTTCTCTTCTGGATACCTTTTGCAGGTCTGCTCTCAGTCATTACCACCTCATGTAACCATGAGTTACACAGGTTACATCAATGTTTTGTGACTCCATCCAGGATAGCAGAATAACAGTGTTGGAAGGGACCTTGGAGATCTTCTAGTCCAACCCTCTGCTCAAGCAGGAAACTTTATACCATTTCAGACAAATGGCAGTCCAGGCTCTTCTTAAAAACTTTCAGTGTTGGAGCACCTACAACTTCTGGTGGCAAGCTGTTCCACTGGCTAATTGTTCTCAGTGCCAGGAACCCTCTTAGCTCTAGGCTGATTCTCTCTTTGATTAGTTTCCATCCAATGTTTCTCATCTTGCCTTCCAGTGCTTTGGAACATAGCTTGACCCCTTCCTCTTCTTTGGGGCAGCCCCTCAAATATTGGAAGAATGCTATCATGTCCCCCCGGTCCTTCTTTTCTCTAGATAGACCATATCCGTTTCCTGCAATCGTTCTTCGTATGTTTCAGCCTCCAGCCCCCTCATCATCTTTGCTGCTCATCTCTGCATTCTTTCCAGGGTCTCAACAACTTTTTTATATCGTGGTGACCAAAACTGGATGCAGTATTCCAAGTGTGGTCTTACCGAGCCCTTATAAAGTGGTATTAACTCTGCAGGTGAACCCTTCTATCCCTCCTGATTACTAAGCCTCTTCAACTGCTGGTTTGCCTCTATTGAGGGTTAAACAACCCCTCTTCTCCAAGTCACGGAGAGGTTGATGTGGGTGAAGAGCATCTTCAAGGAAGGAGGGTACCAGATGTTTGGGGCTTTGGACTTTGCCCCGTCTATCTGGGATTGCCCCAGACCACAAAGTCTACGTTCAAGCCCAGCGTTGGCCGTCTGACAAATAAGAACGGAAGGTCTCCTTCGGAGCAGTTAACTTAGACAGACCTGAGCTTTTCCTTCAACCAAACCCTGAGTGATGCCTGCAAAAGAAGAAGGGGGGGAAACTTTGGAAGTTGGTTGAAAGAGCTCTGAAGAAGCCAGGAAAGGTGGCCAGGGAATGCAGGAGAGGCGGGTGGCCGGCATGGTTCAACTCTGATTGAGTGCATTTTAGCAATAACAAGGAATTATGAATCGTGGATGCTTTTCCGTCTAAGTTGTCTGGATCTGATTTTCTTTTCTTCTTGGAAGCTCATCAGAGGGAGAACAAACATGATAAATGGACCATCAACAGAAATAATTCATCCAGATAGGAAGATTAGCTAGAGGGTGGCCGGCAAGAGCTGGAGAGGGGAAATAGGACCCAGCTTTTGTATCCAAAGAGGAATCTGGAAAACTAATCTAAATAAATAAGATAATATATTGCAGGGGTGGGGAACCATGGCTCTTTTATGGCTTGTGGACTCCAACTCCCAGAATTCCTGAGCCAGCCAAGTCAACATGTGAAAGTTCAATTTAACTGACATTGCAAAAGGCCTATGCACAGAAACCTTCTCAACTAATAGTTGACACATTAGAGTTAGGTAAGGGTCAACAAAATTCAAGGAAGTTTGGATGAAGTTCACTTGTGGCTATGTAGGGATTCTAGGCCGATTCCCCCTTTCACTCCGCCCCCAGGTTCTGCCACTCCTTCTCCTAGAGTAGAGTGCATTATACTAACATTTCAGTAAGTCCAAGTCTGTCTTATTCTCATAATGAATGCCGCACTTTTTGAAAAACGACTCATCGGTCCTTCTTTTCATTAAACTTGACATACTCCAATTCTTCATGTTTCCTGTTCTTCGTATGTTTCCTGTTCTACTACTCTGGTTTCCCTTCAGGGAGAGCAGTAGGGCCTATCCTGGTCGTTTAGAGGGAAGATTGTGGAGCTTTTAAATATCTGAAGTTATTGCGTCTCCCCTAATTTCATTTTCTCCAAATCTAAAAGGAGTTGCTGGAACCTGAAGTCTAATCACCCTCCTGGATGGAACCTGCTTTGTATAATTTTACACCTGAACTTCAAGGTTCCTCACACACATTTAACTCCTTCCTCACCCAGTCCTCAGGTCATCCACCCCAAGATAAAATTATTTGGCATCAGCAGAAATAATCTTCATTTCAAATGAGCCCATGAGAGTCACTTGCAAGGGGTGGACCAAGAAACAGGGACGGATGACAGGGGCATTATACAGAACGCAGAACGACAGAGTGGGAAGGGACCTTGGGGGGTCTTCTAGTCCAACCCACAACTTTTGGAGTAGAAGACCTGCCAGGTCCCTTCTAGCTCTGCTGTTCCATTCTGTCCTGTCCTGCCCTGCCCTGCCCTGTCCTGCCCTGTCCTGTTGTTCTGTTCTGTTCTGTTCTATTTTGCTCTTTTCTGTCCTGTCCTGTCCGGTTGTTCTGTTCTGTTCTGTTTTTCCTAGACATACAATTTTGTCATCATAGACTGGTGAGCATCAGAGGGAATGCCGTGCAATTTTGCCTAATTAATTCTATCTCTAAAACTACCCCTTTTTTTCAGGAAATGGAGCCGATGTTCTAAACCACAAGATTAGGATTACCAGAAGTGGGTTATGTTCCTTGGACGAATGCAAATGGGCCAATGAGCTGTGATTCCCCGTCTTCACCCTTCCTTCCTCATGGTCTAAAGATCTCCTCCGTCGTTGCCTTCCAGCTACCATCGAATGGCACCTCGCTCTGCAACGGCTCTGCCCAGGCGGTGTGGGAAGGGAATGTTCGAGGCACGCACACACGCACACACGCACACACACGGACGCGAGCAGGTAGGAAAAGCTGTGCCTGCTCACACAAGCCCTGCCTTCTCCTCGGAGTCTCCCAACCTTTGGCCACCCTTCCTGGGAACTGCGGGAGAGTCCTCCCAGCCCTCGCGGGTGGCTCTCCTGCTCTCAGCCGGTGGGAAACGAGGCTCGGCGTGACAGGACAGGGCTGGCGAGAGACTGCGGGTGCTGGAGTTCACGATGGGTGTGTGTGTGGGTGCAGAAGGCTGCGTAATGTCTCCACATAAATAAGGTTGCGTAATTTGGGAACCTGACTTCTCTCTGAACCGGGGGCGAAGCAAACAGACCTCCTGTGCTGCATGGCGGGGAAGCGTTTCTTCGTACCTCCATTGTACGGTGGCGCCTCTTTATCCTCCAAGGCCCCTGAAGGCAGGACAAGGAGCAAGGGATGGAAAATAATCAGGGAGAGGAGCAACCCGGAACCAAGGAGGAATTGCAGGATCCAGTCTGGGTTGGTCATTGGAACGAGAGGTTTCGTCTTCCGAGCTTTCGGACTCGTGCTGGAGCCCTTCCTCAGGGAACGTCTCTCTCTCTCTCTCCAAAATGTTACGGAAAGAGGGAGAAGTTCCCTGAGGAGGGGCTCCAGTACGAGTCCGAAAGCTCGGAAGACGAAACCTCTCGTTCCAATGACCAACCCAGACTGGATCCTGCAACATTATCCTGGGACACGTAGACTTCCCTTCATTCATAAGGAGAAACTTCCTGACAGTGAGAACAATTCATCATTGGAACAAATTGCCCCCTAGAAGTTGTGGGTGCTCCATCACTGGAGGCTTGGAAGAAGAGACTGGGCAGCCGTTTATCCAGAATGGTATAGGGTTTCCTGCTTGAGCAGGAGGTTGGACTAGAAGACCTCCAAGGTCCCTTCCACCTCTTATTGTTATTATTTTCTCTGCCTGCATGAATCTAGCCGGGATCTGCTCAAACGATAGCTGGTCCGGAGAGCCCTCCTCGGGGGTCCAGTGGCCCATACGGAGGGCTTTGGGCCTTTTCTCACAACCTGTGAGACCTCAGGTCTTCCTTCTCGGGTGGGGGGTGGGGTGGCTGGCAGTCCAACCCAACCAGGTGGCCTGCATGGAGATGGACATCGGACGTCAGGAAGTCTGAAGCCCAGGGAGATGCCTTCAGACACCCACCCTACCCAAGACAGGAGAGGTTTCCTGAACATTTTGCTGAAGCAGCGTTTTGTTATTTTGGGGGACGAAATACGCCCGAGAAGCCATCCGAGCCCCTCGAGCAGAACCCCCTGAATTAGGAAAGATTGTGGGTTTCCACAATCTCTCTTTCGAGCGATCCGGTTTTCCAACTGTTTTCAAACATTTCCTGGAAGCCCTGAAGTTTGCTTCCTCCCTGCAGAACGCCAGGTTCCCCACACTCCCTGGGGAGAAAAAGAGGGGGCATTTTTTCAGGGGGAGGGCGCAGCCGGGAGTTAGTCTTTCACTGACATTCATAACCCCAATACCTTTGTTTTTTAAACTTGGTAGGTGTTGTGTATTTTCACAGTAAACAAATGTAAAGAAGATAAACAATACATTGAACTGACAGGGAAATGCAGAGTTTGCTCTAGGGAGAGAGGAAATAAAATAAAGTTTTAAAATATTTTTTTTTGTTTGTTTGTTTAAATGAAGTGTGCTGGGATGTCCTGGAGAAAGAGGGAGGCCGTGACATGGAGACCCGATGAGAACTTCATTTCTGTTCCCCTTGCTGCTCTGAGTCCTCCTGCAGACCCTTTCCCAACCCTGGCCTGGATCACTGCCTCGGATCCCCGTCTGCCCTGTTGAGTGATTCATCCTGCAATCGATCCGTGCCCTCACCCTGACTCTTCCTTGGCAACCTTCTGGAGCCCCACCCTGCCTCTGCCTGCCTGGAGCTGGACCGAGCCTTGCCAAAGCCACCCACACTGGCCGAGGGTTGCAAAACACACACCCAGCAGCTGAAGTGCTGGGCACCAGGTAGGGGCTCCCTTGTCCCTGCAGCCTCCGAGACGTTGGAGGGAAGCCGGCAGAGGTAAGACCAGAAGGATTTGGCATTTCACGCCTCCTGGTGAGGAAAGTTGGGCTAGGCACTACTAGAAATGCAGAAGTGGGCTTCGTGGAATCTCCTGATGGCTCTGCCAATGCTTTTCTTGTCACCATCCCTTAGTTAGAGGCTTTTGGGATGAGAAGCAAAACAAGCCCAAGAAATTCCATTTGCCTTTTGGAAAACCATAACCAGGATAATTGACAATCTCCATAGGCACCTGTTGCCCTCCAGATGTGTTGGGCTGCATCTCCCATATTCTCAATATTTTTTTGCTGATGAAGAACTATGGAAATTGGTGAGTGGGGAAAGGCCAGGCTGGACAATCTGGTCTGGGTGGGTTTTCAGGAGCTTCTTTGCTGCTGGGTCACCCAGGATGATGGTTACCAGTTCTTACCTCCTTGGGCCAAAGCACCTGCAACACATCCAATTCTCTTGCTCATCCTTGCATTGCCCTGAAGGACGCCCGTGATAGATTCCCATTCTAGTCAGGGTGAGGCTCCGAAGTGGCTGGCAACTTCCCAAAGCCACTGGCTGAGTTTCTGGAGGAGCAGAGATGCTCCCAGGGTGCTCTGATGAGGGAAAACCCAAGCGCAGAGCCGGAGGGGGTGTTGAGGCTACCTGGTTTCCCACTGCTGCTGCATTAATTTATGACTGGAAGTCAACAACCAAATCTGCATTTCTCCAAAAGCTTTCTGGGTGGCCTATAGGGGCTCCATCTCCAAGGCTGATCCACCCCATCACTGCAGAGCTAGGAAAATAATAACAGCCCATCCTTTGGGGTTGATGTTAGAGCCTCATTTCTCCTTCTCCTTCTCCTTCTCCTTCTCCTTCTCCTTCTCCTTCTCCTCCTTCT
>JANHFL010002125.1:14374-26063 GCA_032468155.1 Oxyrhabdium leporinum
TAAATTTATATACCGCCCCATTCCAAGGACTCGGGGCGGTTTACATTTAAAAGTCTCTTAAAACCATTTTAAAATTACAGCATAATGTTTCATAATCTAAGAACTTGGTCCCACCAATGGGAATATTTCCCTTATCCTTGAAATGATAGCCTTCATTTTCAACCCAATCATTCTCCATGATACCAAAGGACCTATCATGTTGGAAATTGGTTGGAGCTAGCACATCCCAGAAGATCTAGTCTATAGACCACTTTGATGTTCCAGCTTAACCTTCTTGGTTTAAAGGAATGAGAGCAGCTCAAGCCACCAAGCACTAACCCGTGACTTCTGCCCAATGGACAGATAAACATTGGACATTCTGAAATCACCTGGAAAACATTTTTATTCTGTGGCTTTATAGCTCCAAATTTCTTACCATTAATAACTTTTCTTCTTTTGGGTGTGTTTGAAATAAAAGACAGCCATTACGACTTACAGTACTTGTACAGAATTTAGGGACTATACGTCTTCACTCAATGACTTCACTAAGTATTTTGATACTTAGACTCTGGAGGTGGGAAACCAATGCATTCCTTCCCAATTCATCCTCCTAGTCAAACTCAGTCCCTGTTCTTGTTCTTCCTCCTGTTTGCCCACACAAGTCATAAACTTCAAATTGCCTCTTTTTCTAAAAAGTGATGACTGGTACTGAGATATTGGCTGAGGAATATAACTCTACCCAAAAGCTAGTCAGTGAGTTGCACAAATTTTATCTAAAGAAATGTAATAGGACCTGTAAATATAAAATATATACTATTTTATCCTATACATATTAAAGACTTGTTGAGAATATGGTTTCTTGAAAAATCTGATTAATGTTATCTTTTTGATGTTGCCTGCAAAATACACATATACTGTATACACACCTCTGTAACCATTAGGTTCTAAATGGTCAAAAAAGCAAGCAAATTATATATCCTTGTCATAACAGTTTTAATGCAGTGGAAAAGGGTTACTTCACACAGTTGACTTCTTGGACCAGTTAGCACATTAACCTCTATAAATATATGTGTTAGATGCTTGCAGGTGCCTCAGTGTTAATTTGCCTGTCAGCATCTAGGAAACAATGGAAGATGAAATCCTAAATCACTGATAAAAAAAGAGCGTAAGAGATTAGCCTTTATTGCATGTGTGCAAACGAGAGAGAATATTTTCCAGCTAAATTCACTTGTAGCGATCAAAACAGCTAGATGGAACCATAGTACTCAACAATCATATTGTGAAATTACAATATATTCTGGTGAGTAACTTTGTTTGTAAGGGAAAATATTCATAATTTAGTATAAAAAGAATTTACAGTTAGAAAATTGCAATGCTCATCAGAAGAGGAAATCCCTTTTGAACTCCTGAAGGGAACCAGATTGGTGATGAGGTATACAATGTTTTGCACTGACAATTAAAAAGCAATATCCTCCAGTCAATATTACAAGAATAAAAGAATACGTTAGGAGCTAGAATGATATCATAGTTGGTGTAAGAGGGAGACTGGAGTGTCCCTGTTTCAAAATCATACTAACCAAGCTTCTTCAGTGGCCATAGCTCAGTCACTAGAGTAAAGGTTGAAAGAGAACCATGCATGTATATTCTTAGAGATACTCTGAGATATAATGCAGTAAACCAATAAACGAAGACACATCAATTGGGACTGGGATAGCTCCTCTTACAAAATTCTTGTGAATTGATTTAGACTAGATTTCCTCAACTTTACACCTTTGAAATGTACTGCACTATAGGTCTGATCATTCCAGTAAGAATAATCTATGGCTATTCTATCTGGAACTGAATCATTCTGAACAAAACTAGGCTAGGGAAACAAAATTTAGAAGGACATGATTTAATGAAATATATCAATCCTTGCTTTTCCTTTGTTCAGGCTTTCTGTTTATTATAAAGGAGGAATAAACTGTTTGCAACTTCTCACTGTAGTGTAGTCCTCCTTACTTTTATGGTTTTCATCAAAGTTTCTAGCAAAGGGAATGGGATACAGAGATTTGGGCCAATAAGTTTTGGCTGCAGTTGAAACATAAGTACCCCTAGGATTCTTTTTTGAAGTTTTCACTGATGGGTTCCTTTATCACACTCCCCAGATGGCTACCAAGTTTTAGGATATGCAGTCTACTTCCCATAGGTTTGTCTGAACTAGCCCTACTGCCTCCTTCTAGCTCAGCTGATAGAATCAGTGGCCATCACTAAAGCTCATGAATTAGCAGCTGATATCTCTGCCAATCAAATATGGAAAAACAAAGCATATTTAGCAAAATATGGAAAAAAGAGGATATGTCATATTACCTGGCAACCCATATCCACAGCCACACATTTCTGCCTTTTTAAATGCCTTCCTTCTCTCACACATTTTGCCATTGTACAATTCAAAGGCCACTCAGACAATTGTGGGAACCATCTCAAAAATATATCTAGAAAGCACAAAGTTCTCCTACCTCTCATCTCCCCAACTGTATTTCTGGGTTCCTTTCTCTGTCCCTTCTTCTAGCAAGGGGATGGCTTCTTGGAGGATCTGGATACGCTGGCTGCTCAATCAGCCCTCTAGGAGTGCTAGCATCTCCAAGGTGGTCACATAGTTGCCTTCTCTGCCTTCCACTTTTTCTTGCATGCATAGCCCATTCTGGCAAGCAAAGTGGGAGTACTGGCCAAGATCAAGGAACATTGGTGGGGCCTTAGCACTAGCCTAGCCCAGCTCTAGAAACCACAGTAAAAATGTTCCCCAATCCTTAGTTCATAACATATCTGTGGCCAACACTAGAGACTATCTGAAATACTCTAGAGGACCTTTTTTAAAACCCACAGATAAATTTTACAGAACTACCATGGAAAAGGACCTACAGCTACATCCTGGTAATTGTAGATATGTTCAGCAGATGGATCGAAGCATGCTGAGCTTGGGAAATTAACAAATGGTTGATGCCCCATTTTGATTCACCCTAATGTTTAGTTAGCTAAGTTCCATCTTTCCATTCCCCACTATCCTGTCAGAACTAAAGAAGCTTCTTGGATGAGAAGCGAAACATCTTCAAAACAAAAAACAAGAAAGTCCAGTTGCCTCCTAAAAAAGCACCTTTGGGACGTTTAGCTGAGTTGCACCTCACAAGAACTGATAAAAACTTGTTTGACCGAAAGCATGGTAAGTTTGAGCAGGAGCACTTTAAATTGAATCTTGCAGAGGCTAGAAACAAAAACTCTGAAGTAAGGACCTTACTGAAATTAAAAGCGTAAGGTCTTTAGAAAAAAAGTCAAAAGTATTGATTTATGGGACTTCTTCATCCCTCAGTAAAATACTGAGAATAATATGGATTGCATTCAATGAAGATTTAATGGGATGATTCCTATATTTGGAATACACTGAACAGAGAATATAGTCAGTTTAAAAAGAAAAAAGGAATCAAAATAACAAATCAAGATATTATCAATTCAACTTCAGTTCAATTTCAGCAACTTTAAGCTTTAAGCCAACATGCTGGGGAATTCTGGGAATTAAAATCCAGAGTTTAAAATTGCTGAGGTTGAAAAACATTGGCCTAGCTCATTACAGTCAGTAGAATTAGGTTATTATTATTTTTCTTACCAGTTGTGTGGGAGTTCAATGTCTATATTCAGACTGTACATTTAAGATAGGTATGGTGTTTATGTTTTTCTTGTTCTGTTTCTAATAATTACTTTTTATGGCAGTATTCTTTGTAAGGTGGAATGTTAAAGGGTTGGAATTTATTTCTAAGTGTGGGAAAGTGTTATCTACCTTTTTTAAAAATGGGAACAGAAATTGCTTTTTGACAGATGACTCATTCTTCCAAATGGTTCTTATTGTTAAATTAAGTTCAAAGGAGAAAAAAAAGAAATTTAAAAAAAGAATTGTTCTCTTTATGCAATACAATCCTGAGTGATTGATATATCTGGATTCTACTTTATATGAAATTAACAAGTTCTGCTCTGCCAAAATTGTTTTAATTTTAATTGGTTTATGCCAGTCAATGATTCTGGCAAAGAAGAAAGAAATGTAGTAAGCATTTAGATTTTTTAAAAATCAGCATCATCATATTGTATTTTTCATTCATAGGAAAGTATATGCAGAGTCTAAATTAATTAACCAAACTCCTTTAAAAATATTTCAGTTTAAATTTCATAGTTCTAGTTTCACATCAACATTGAGATAATCATTACTGCAGAATGTAAGATTATCACAAGATTATATTACTAACTATATTTTTTTATTTTTCTCTTCAAGAAATGAAGTTCCTTCCTCAGATAGTTTTCAATTAATAGAAAATATATGTTTTGTCTCCTATTTTACTGTAAGTATATCAAAGGTATTTTTTTTAAAAAAAAGATTCCTTTAGTTAGACAAAAAAGCAACCTATAAAGAACTAATTATTGTAAGTGTGCAATGAGCAAAGAAATACTAAATCTTGGTTAGATTCCTGTGATCCATTATTTTTACACCATATGCAATATATTAGTCAGATCTACTGTATATATTTTGGCTTCTACCGATGTGCTCCCCTGACATCAATCCTGCGTTATTTATTTATTTTTCTTGGTTTTTTGTTCCTAATGTTGCCTCTTTTGGAAGATAAAATATTACCCCAAAAATAAAATAAAATAAAAACACTGGATGCATAAAAGTATCCAGTATACATTTAGAGAAAATTTGTTTGAAAATGACTACTTTTGATCTGGATTTAAGAACAGTCATTATGGAACCCATAGAAAATCATTTCTGCAAGGAAAAATGAAAGGAGGCTTAGAACGTGAAAAATCCTGCAAAAGAAATACAAATGATAGAAGAAGTTCAGGTTAAGCCATTTCGGGAACAGAGAAATATGCACTATATCACAGCATCCCATTAAACGTACTTTTGGCTTTCCCCCCCCCCTGTGGCAGCTTCTTCTTCTAAAAAAAGGAAAAGAAAAAAAAAAGATATGCTAATGAATAAAAACAATTATTTTCCTTTGACAAGAGAGTTGCATTAGTCTATGGAACTGCACCTCATGAAAATTTGTGTCTTTTAGTAAAATAGATTTGTTGGAAAAGGTGCTACTAGACACCTTCTAATATTTTTTTTTCTTTTGACTGTTGTGGAGTCTCATCATCTATATCATGGGTGTCAAACTCGATTTCATTGAGGGCCGCAACAGCATTGTGTTTGACCTTGGGGGGGGCAGGGGGACAATCTCCAGGATAGGTGTGGCCAACATGACATCATTTGTGTCAGGGGCGCCTATGGCGGCCCAAGCACTTCACCAGTGAAAACGGGTTCCCGAGCTCCATTTTTGGCTGTGGCCTCCTGCAACCCTCTGTCAGTGAAGATAGAGCTTGGGGGGGGGGAGGGCCCACGTGCAGCCCTCATGAGCTCCGTTTTCGGCTGCAACAGCCTCCTGCAACCCTCTGCTAGCAAAAATGGATCTTGGGAGGGCCGCACGCAGCCCTTGGGAGCTCTGTTTTTACCGGTAGAGGCACTGCGGGCCAGTCCTTCGCTGTTTCTAGGCAGCCCCATGGGCCAGTCCTAAGCACCCTGCGGGCCGGATCCAGCCCCCGGACGTTGAGTTTCAAACCCCTGACCTACATGATCCATACCAGTAGTTCTGCTTCAATCAGCATGTGCATATGCCATACTATGGGATAAGATGAGGGTATTTTGCCCAAGCCAAACTAGCCCATCTGAAACAATCATTCAGGTATTCGCAAAACTGACATAGTGAGCTTCCCTCAATGAAGAAGAATCTTGTTTGGTCTTTTATTAAACATAATTCCAATGCCATATTTACAGAGGCGGGCTGCTCTTGCTTTGGCAAGAGGTTCACTGGTCGTACATGCGCATTCCCGCTGCCTGAAACCGCCCAAAAACGCAATGCGCAGAGGCCAAAAACGGGGCGTGCAGAGGCCAAAAATGCGACGCGCAGAGGCAGAAGATGCGATGCAGCGATCAGCGGCAATGTGCTGTGGCGATCCCCGCAGCCTTGAAGGGGGCTGAAATGGAGCGTTCGGAGGTTGAAAACGTGCGGCACAGAGGCCAAAAACGCAAGGCACAGAGGCCAACAATGCGAGGCACGAAGGCGGCGATAGTCTGTGGCAATCCCTGCAGCCTGGAACAACTGATTGGGGATATTCCAAAAGGCCGATTCACCCGCCAGTCAGCTGCTAGTGCTGCAATAATGTGAAGCTGACCAGTCTGTTTGCTATTTGCTGCAAGGACACTAGTCAGATGAATACCGATGGATGCTGGTAGGCAGAGGCAGAATATTTTTTTTCTTGTTTTCCTCCCCCAAAACTAAGATGTGTCTTATACTTCGGAACATCTTATACTCGGAAAAATATGGTACCTAAAGTGACTCTTAACTAGGATTGTTGAAAATAATGGAAACAACAAATCAACAACTTATCCCAGAGAAGACAATTAGCTAATGTCATAAACATGTCTTCTTTTTTTGCTATCCACTTTCACTGAATGTGAAGAGAAGGAGTTTGTTCTTGCCATTCCTTTCAAAAGAGAAGATAGTGAAATGCTCATGTGGGAAGAATGTAATGTTTGCACATTTATTCATTTAAGAGGCAGCCAAGGGTTTCATGCAACTCTCCCAGGATTAGTTCTGCCATCATTTCTTCAGCGTTCTGGCTTCCCACACTTCAGTTAAATTGCAAGAGAAGACATCTTAAGGGGACTCTCATTGGGCTTGTTCACCTGAAGAATGAAGTTAAAGAGGCTTCAGAGCGATGAAGAAGTATATAATTGAAAGCAACACCAACAACCACTTCAACCACTTTCAACAATACTCAATACCATCCCAAGCTCTGAAAAAATTCTCAAGCACTCTGATAATTTTGCAAAGGAAGGAATTGCAAGTGGATTTGCAGAAACTCCAGAACAGATTGTATGCAAATATATAGTTTCTTATTAGTAATCTCTAAGTGGACTTTCCCCAGGAGGTTCTTCAAATTAATTCTCTGGCTCTTCATGTTATTTAGAAAATAGGCTATAATTGCAAGAGATTTAGCTAATTTTTTAGTATTGGTACCGATAGAAGTGCATTTAATTTGTTTATGTAGGATTAGCCCAATATATTCTGTAAGCAAATTTCTTAGTAAATAAATTGGTCTTATCTGATGTAAAAAAATAAATATAGAAAAATATTAAATGATAAACATAATTATTGAATGAATGCTCTTTGGTCAATTCAGTTGCATTAAAAGATGATTACAATTCCAAACGCTAAAAATAAT
This sequence comes from Oxyrhabdium leporinum, assembly GCA_032468155.1. Lineage (NCBI taxonomy): Eukaryota > Metazoa > Chordata > Lepidosauria > Squamata > Cyclocoridae > Oxyrhabdium > Oxyrhabdium leporinum. Next base: position 21,644 of record JANHFL010002125.1, read on the forward strand.
TTAGTGAGTTATTTTGCAGTTGCTGACGTATAATCTCAGTAATCTATACAGCACTGCCGAATTATTCTAGATATAATTTATAGCCATTATTTGGAAGAATCTAAACCATTTTGCCTAATTTGACAAACTCCTAATAGATGCACTTCCAAAATTCCCAGAAAGCAATCCAAGTCTTTAGCCTTGCTATCCAGAGAAACATGGGAGTTTCAATCCCAACACATCAAGAAACTATGAGCTCAAAGAAAACTGGTTGAGTGTCTGTGTGCCGCCTCTGCGCGACCCATTTTCGGCCTCTGCATCCCATGTTTGGCCTCTGCATGCCCCGTTTTCAGCCTCTGATTGCCCTATTTTCTGCCCGTTCTGATCCCTGTTGCCCAGAACAGGCCGAAAATGGGGTGCACAGAGGCAGCAATAGGTAATGGTGACCCCTGCAGCCTGAAATAGCTGATCGTTGGGAGGCAGATCCAACTGACAATGAGCTGCTTGCGCTAATTGGGCTGTGCTGAAGCTGACCAGGCTGTTTGCTGTTTGCTGCAAGGAGGCAAATTGCTGGGAGGCAGAGGCTGAAGGGTGGGGCCAGTGGGTGGGCGGGGCTTCGGCAACATTCGCTATATAAAACACACAGACATTTCCATCCACTTTTTGGGGGGTAGTGTGTCTTATACACTAAAAAATATAGTATATTTATAGTTTTCTTATGTTCAATGTCTTGTATAACTTTTTGCTATTTATTTCAGATTCTTTACATCAGGTGTCCGCAACCCCTGGGCTGCAGCCCACTAGTGGGCAATGGCCTATTTGGAATTGGGCCATGTGAGTGGTTGGCCAGAGCACATGTGGGCACACAGCTCAACTTGCATGCGCCCAGTGGCCTGCCACTTAACTGACCCGGTTCCCCTCACCCCACCCTGCCCAGCCACAAAGTTTGGGGACCATTGCCTTACATTGTTAAACTTATGATTGAAATTTTCTTTTATTCAAGATTGAAAGCAGACTTTGTCAGACTGAAGGTCTCTATAGCTTAAATAGTTAATGAGCAATTTTGTGAAAGTGATTAGAAAGTAAGGTGTCCTTTAAAAGTCTCTGCCATGGTTGTGAGCAAGTTGAACTAATCCAATGGTCTCCTGCACGCCAACCTGCAGAAAACTATTGTCCTACAGTCTTCTTGCAAGGAGAAAATGTTCATGTGACTCTCCATGGCTACTATTTAAGTAAGGTGCGCAACATTACTTAAGAGTAGTTCCACAGTTTGGCATAATAGAGTTGCATTATAAAAGGAGCATAACATTTAACAAAAATATAATGTGGATGGAAATAAAAAGTAAATTAAAATTGTTATTTTTAATTCATTTAGAACTGATTAATTTTTAATAAATCCACTACATTTTAACTGAACTGCATTACTTGGCCTAAGTTAACCGCAGGAAGATTTAGATGTAGTTGTTGTTATCTTCAGTTTCCCATCTGAACTGAAGCCAAAGAAAACTGGCAGAATAGAACACATTCCCAGAAGGCAAATGTGTTTGTTTTTGTCTTTGTTTTTATGAAAAATTTAGAAGGCCATAATCATGATCCAACTGTAATTGAAAGCCACCTTCGACTCTGTGGGACAGCAGGACAAAGTTGGATGGTCTGCCCCAGGCACCTAATAGTTCTTATTGATTTCCAGGTGACACCTAGGGAGTTTCCTAGCATTCTGATAAGGAATGGGGTTCAGTGCCTGGTAAAGCATTGGCTAAAAGGCCCAGTCACCTCCATGTCACTTTTGGGAGGCCATTCCAATTGGCCCTTTGGTCCATTAGGGCTCTCTACAAAATGAAGCCCCAGAAACACATGGCACGCCAGTGCAGAAGAATGAAAAGTGAATCTGACCAAGAATGTTCAAGACCTACCTCGTGGCAATAAGGGGGATGAAGTGGGCTCACTTCTCTTCTTTTATTGCATCAGTGGGATGTCATTCCATGGCTTTGATTAATTCCCTTTTATGAATTATAGTAGAGATTCTTAAAAGCATAGTATGGCCATTGTGATTTATTTATAGAGTACATTCATCAAAGTCTTGATTTCTCAGGACAGAAGTGGTGACTGCCATTCTAAGGAATTAGATATCATGCTGTCTAGCTTGTCCTAAATTGTCGTTAACCACTTTCAAGGCCCATTCCAATTCTTCATCCTGACTAGTAAAGATGTATTTTATAAAACTTACAATATTTTTGAAATATTTCATAGCTGAGTAAGAAGCAAATTATGATCCCATTTAAGTTTTCACTTGTGATGTAGTTTTTAAAACAAGTATGTATCAAAGCATCATCAATAGGTAACAGTAAATGCACACAGAAGAGAGATCCCAAATTGAAGTGAATTTAAACATTGGCTTAACTATGTGATCACTTTAAATATCCTTTTATAAAAATAGAAATGTTACTAGATATTAAAAGCATATAATAGAAATGTTACTAGATATTAAAATGTTACTAGATATTAAAATTACTAGATATTAAAATCAGATTTCTTTCTATCACAACGGGTATTTTATTTTATTTCTTAATTAGCCTGGAATCATTATAGGAGAGGAAATGGCAGAAAGCAGACTCTTCCTAAACCTTGATGGTATGTTTATCTAGTTGCTCAACCCCCAGTGTTGTTCTGGTTCCTTGTGCCTGACAGGTCCGATGCTTTTGATGGATCTTTTGAGTTTGAGTCAGTCAAATTGGGTGTAATTTAAAAAGAACAAAAGAATAAGGATGAACAGATAATAGCATTCTTCCTGATGGTGGCTGGAATTCCTAATGAGTATAATCCATTTATATTCATGGATGAAGTTTTGTGACTTTATTACATTGACTGAATCTTTGATCAAAGAACAAATTGTTTTGGCCATTAGAAAAAGCGAAGTTCAAGAGTACTTTATTATAAATATATATATTTTTCCCCAGAAAACATTCATGACATCTGTAGTGAAAGAGATATAAGTGATAATGATATTCTGTAGTAAGGAAACAACATAAAATGAATAAATAAATAAATTCATTTTATGGATATCATTTATGAGAAAGGTGGAAGACTGAGAATTTGCCTGAACATCAAAAATTAAACAGATTGTATTCAGAAAGAGCATTATCACATATATGAGTGAACTCTTAGCAGAATTGTAACAGCCAATTTTTGGTTCAAACCACTCGCCCAAGGCTGTGAAACTTCCAACCCATGGGTAGGATGCATCACGTGCTGGTCACGCCCATGCCCAGTTTAGCAAAGGGGGAAAAAGTCCTGATATGTCACGTGATGCTGCCATGATGACGTGAGTTTGACACCCTTGCACTAGACAAAGAAATCACATGCTTATTGTCAATTTATTATACCAAACGCTGGTAGATCTTTAAAAGTATGCTGTCTGGTTATTTCCTGCTTCTGTAGTATTTTTCATACTGTTAAACAAAAGACAGAAGGCATTCCAGGAATCATGGTGTGGTGGATACCATAAAATGCCACAGAAGAACACAATCACTTGTGAAAACTGCTGTTAGAAAAAGTTTTGTCATCAAGTATTATACTGAATGAAAACAAATGTTTAAATTTCAAGAAATACAGTATTTGAAGAAATATGAAAGACAACATTAAACCAAACTAGGCTAAAATAAAGGTAGTTAAAGGTACACTAAAACTAACATACAAGAAAGTGTTTCTGAAGATCATGGAAATCATGAATCATATCTTAAAATTCATTTCAGTCCTGGGTGTGCCCAAACCACAAATCTGAGCATATTACTCTGCAATGATGCCAACTGGCACTGGACTTCAACAAAGGACAAGAATATTCAGATGCTATTCTAGGAACAACTTGGCGTGACTGTGCTATCAGAACAGAACAATAAATTAAATGTCTTGTAAAAAAACGTTGTTTTGTTATGAAAGAGAAAAAGGTGAGGAACTTGCTATTTATTAAAATTTAAAACTATCAGCAATATTGTGCCATAATGTTGTGTTGCTGTATTTAGAGAATTTCCTGTTAATTCTGCCTTAGGCATTCCAGATATTTGCTCCCACTTCCTATGTGAATAGTATCATAAGATGTCAAGCAATATTGACAGTTATGACCTAATTGAATATCTAGGAGTATCCTAACTTCTTTCTCCACAATGATGCCCCCTTTCTTTTCTTTTTTTAAATACAAAATTATTACATATATTCAAGCTTTAACATTACATGCATGCTGGCCTTCAGATTAAGATTCTCATACCAAATTCTCATAATAATTCCTGGATTATGCTGCTTAAAATTGTTCTGTGGATGTAGGGATGTTATGTTTGAAATTCCTTCTCCATATCAAAATAGCCTGTCAGAGAAAAGGCTGGTCAAGAATGTTTCTCTCTGATCCTTCCTTCCTTCCTTCCTTCCTTCCTTCCTTCCTTCCTTCCTT